>JAKRKW010000493.1:0-23570 GCA_023566125.1 Zingel zingel | reverse complement strand
AAAAAAAAGCAAAAAAAATGCAAAAAAAAATGCAAAAAAATGCAAAAAAAATGCAAAAAAAATGCAAAAAAAATGCAAAAAAATGCAAAAAATAATGCAAAAAAAATGCAAAAAAAATGCCAAAAAAATGCAAAAAAAATGTAAAAAAAAATGCAAAAAAAATGCAAAAAAAAATGCAAAAAAATGCAAAAAATAATGCAAAAAAAATGCAAAAAAAATGCCAAAAAAATGCAAAAAAAATGCCAAAAAAATGCAAAAAAAAATGCAAAAAAAAATGCAAAAAATAATGCAAAAAAAATGCCAAAAAAATGCCAAAAAAATGCAAAAAAATGTAAAAAAAAATGCAAAAAAAATGCAAAAAAAATGCAAAAAAAAATGCAAAAAAAATGCAAAAAAAATGCAAAAAAAAATGCAAAAAAATGCAAAAAAAAGCAAAAAAAATGCAAAAAAAAATGCAAAAAAATGCAAAAAAAATGCAAAAAAAAATGCAAAAAAAATGCAAAAAAATGCAAAAAATAATGCAAAAAAAATGCAAAAAAAATGCCAAAAAAATGCAAAAAAAATGTAAAAAAAAATGCAAAAAAAATGCAAAAAAAAATGCAAAAAAATGCAAAAAAAAATGCAAAAAAATGCAAAAAAATGTAAAAAAAATGCAAAAAAATGCAAAAAAATGCAAAAAAAATGCAAAAAAAATGCAAAAAAATGCAAAAAAAAATTCAAAAAAAATGCAAAAAAAATGCAAAAAAAAAATGCAAAAAAATGCAAAAAAAATGCAAAAAAAATGCAAAAAAAAATGCAAAAAAATGCAAAAAAAATGCCAAAAAAATGTAAAAAAAAATGCAAAAAATAATGCAAAAAAATGCAAAAAAAAATGCAAAAAAAATGCAAAAAAAAATGCAAAAAAATGCAAAAAAAATGCAAAAAAAATGCAAAAAATAATGCAAAAAAAATGCAAAAAAAATGCAAAAAAAATGCAAAAAAAATGTAAAAAAAAATGCAAAAAAAATGCAAAAATAATGCAAAAAAAATGCAAAAAAAATGCAAAAAAAATGCAAAAAAAATGTAAAAAAAAATGCAAAAAAAATGCAAAAAAAATGCAAAAAAAAATGCAAAAAAAATGCAAAAAAAATGCAAAAAAATGCTAAAAAAAATGCAAAAAAAATGCAAAAAAAATGCAAAAAAAAATGCAAAAAAATGCAAAAAATAATGCAAAAAAAATGCAAAAAAAATGCAAAAAAAATGCAAAAAAAATGTAAAAAAAAATGCAAAAAAAATGCAAAAAAAATGCAAAAAAAATGCAAAAAAAATGCAAAAAAAATGCAAAAAAAAATGCAAAAAAAATGCAAAAAAAATGCAAAAAAAAATGCAAAAAAATGCAAAAAAAATGCAAAAAAGCAAAAAATGCAAAAAAAAAATGCAAAAAAAATGCAAAAAAAAATGTAAAAAAAAAATGCAAAAAAATGCAAAAAAATGCAAAAGAAATGCAAAAAAAATGCAAAAAAAAAATGCAAAAAAATGCAAAAAAAAAAATGCAAAAAAAATGCAAAAAAAAATGCAAAAAAAATGCAAAAAAAATGCCAAAAAAAATGTAAAAAAAATGCAAAAAATAATGCAAAAAAATGCAAAAAAAAATGCAAAAAAAATGCAAAAAAAAATGCAAAAAAATGCAAAAAAAAATGCAAAAAAATGCAAAAAATAATGCAAAAAAAATGCAAAAAAAATGCCAAAAAAATGCAAAAAAAAATGAAAAAAAAATGCAAAAAAAATGCAAAAAAAATGCAAAAAAAAATGCAAAAAAAATGCAAAAAAAAATGCAAAAAAAAATGCAAAAAAATGCAAAAAAATGCAAAAAAAATGCAAAAAAAAATGCAAAAAAATGCAAAAAAAATGCAAAAAAATGCAAAAAAAAATGCAAAAAAAATGCAAAAAAAATGCAAAAAAATGCAAAAAAAAATGCAAAAAAAATGCAAAAAAAATGCCAAAAAAATGCAAAAAAATGTAAAAAAAATGCAAAAAAAATGCAAAAAAAAATGCAAAAAAATGCAAAAAAAATGCAAAAAAAAATGCAAAAAAAATGCCAAAAAAATGCAAAAAAATGCAAAAAATAATGCAAAAAAATGCAAAAAAAATGCAAAAAAAATGCCAAAAAAATGCAAAAAAATGCAAAAAAAATGCAAAAAAATGCAAAAAAAAATGCAAAAAAAATGCAAAAAAAATGCAAAAAAATGCAAAAAAAAATGCAAAAAAAATGCAAAAAAAATGCCAAAAAATGCAAAAAAATGTAAAAAAAATGCAAAAAAAATGCAAAAAAAAATGCAAAAAAATGCAAAAAAAATGCAAAAAAATGCAAAAAAAATGCCAAAAAAATGCAAAAAAATGCAAAAATAATGCAAAAAAATGCAAAAAAAAAATGCAAAAAAAATGCAAAAAAAAAATGCAAAAAAATGCAAAAAAAAATGCAAAAAAATGCAAAAAAAATGCAAAAAAAATGCAAAAAATAATGCAAAAAAAATGCAAAAAAAAATGCAAAAAAATGCAAAAAAAAATGCAAAAAAATGCAAAAAAAAATGCAAAAAAATGCAAAAAAAATGCAAAAAAATGCAAAAAATAATGCAAAAAAATGCAAAAAAAAATGCAAAAAAATGCAAAAAAAAATGCAAAAAAATGCAAAAAAAAATGCAAAAAAAATGCAAAAAAAAATGCAAAAAAATGCAAAAAAAATGCCAAAAAAATGTAAAAAAAAATGCAAAAAAATGCAAAAAAAAATGCAAAAAAATGCAAAAAAATGTAAAAAAAAAATGCAAAAAAAATGCCAAAAAAATGTAAAAAAAAATGCAAAAAAATGCAAAAAAAATGCAAAAAAAAATGCAAAAAAAATGCAAAAAAAAATGTAAAAAAAAAAATGCAAAAAAATGCAAAAAAATGCAAAAAAAATGCAAAAAAAATGCAAAAAAAAATGCAAAAAAATGCAAAAAAAATGCAAAAAAAAATGCAAAAAAAATGCAAAAAAAATGCAAAAAAATGCAAAAAAAATGCAAAAAAAAAATGCAAAAAAAATGCAAAAAAAATGCAAAAAAAATGCAAAAAATAATGCAAAAAAATGCAAAAAAAATGCAAAAAAAAATGCAAAAAAATGCAAAAAAAAATGCAAAAAAATGCAAAAAAATGCAAAAAAAATGCAAAAAAAAATGCAAAAAAATGCAAAAAATAATGCAAAAAAATGCAAAAAAAAATGCAAAAAAAATGCAAAAAAAAATGCAAAAAAATGCAAAAAAAAAATGCAAAAAAAATGCAAAAAAAATGCAAAAAAATGCAAAAAAAATGCCAAAAAAATGTAAAAAAAAATGCAAAAAAATGCAAAAAAAAATGCAAAAAAATGTAAAAAAAATGCAAAAAAAATGCAAAAAAAATGCAAAAAAAATGCAAAAAAAATGCAAAAAAAATGCAAAAAATAATGCAAAAAAAATGCAAAAAAAATGCCAAAAAAATGCAAAAAAAATGTAAAAAAAAATGCAAAAAAAATGCAAAAAAAAATGCAAAAAAATGCAAAAAAAATGCAAAAAAAATGCAAAAAAAAAATGCAAAAAAAATGCAAAAAAAATGCAAAAAAAAATGCAAAAAAATGCAAAAAAAATGCAAAAAAAATGCAAAAAAAAATGCAAAAAAATGCAAAAAAAAATGCAAAAAAATGCAAAAAATGCAAAAAAAATGCAAAAAAAATGTAAAAAAAAATGCAAAAAAATGCAAAAAAAAATGCAAAAAAAATGCAAAAAAAAATGCAAAAAAAATGCAAAAAAAAATGCAAAAAAAATGCAAAAAAAATGCAAAAAAAAATGCAAAAAAATGCAAAAAAATGCAAAAAAAATGCAAAAAATAATGCAAAAAAAATGCAAAAAAAATGCAAAAAAATGCAAAAAAAATGCAAAAAATAATGCAAAAAAAATGCAAAAAAAATGCCAAAAAAATGCAAAAAAAATGTAAAAAAAAATGCAAAAAAAATGCAAAAAAATGCAAAAAAAATGCAAAAAAAAATGCAAAAAAAATGCAAAAAAAAATGCAAAAAAATGCAAAAAAAAAGCAAAAAAAATGCAAAAAAAATGCAAAAAAATGCAAAAAAAAATGCAAAAAAATGCAAAAAAAAATGCAAAAAAAATGCAAAAAAAATGCAAAAAAATGCAAAAAAAAATGCAAAAAAAATGCAAAAAATAATGCAAAAAAAATGCAAAAAAAATGCCAAAAAAATGCAAAAAAAATGTAAAAAAAAATGCAAAAAAAAATGCAAAAAAAATGCAAAAAAAATGCAAAAAAAATGCAAAAAAAATGCAAAAAAAAAGCAAAAAAATGCAAAAAAAATGCAAAAAAAATGCAAAAAAAAATGCAAAAAAATGCAAAAAAAATGCAAAAAAATGCAAAAAAAAATGCAAAAAAATGCAAAAAAATGCCAAAAAAATGTAAAAAAAAAATGCAAAAAAATGCAAAAAATGCAAAAAAATGTAAAAAAAAATGCAAAAAAATGCCAAAAAAAATGTAAAAAAAAATGCAAAAAAAATGCAAAAAAAAATGCAAAAAAAATGCAAAAAATAATGCAAAAAAAATGCAAAAAAAATGCCAAAAAAATGCAAAAAAAATGTAAAAAAAAATGCAAAAAAAATGCAAAAAAAAATGCAAAAAAATGCAAAAAAAAATGCAAAAAAATGCAAAAAAAAATGCAAAAAAATGCAAAAAAATGCCAAAAAAATGTAAAAAAAAAATGCAAAAAAATGCAAAAAATGCAAAAAAATGTAAAAAAAAATGCAAAAAAATGCCAAAAAAATGTAAAAAAAAATGCAAAAAAAATGCAAAAAAAAATGCAAAAAAAATGCAAAAAATAATGCAAAAAAAATGCAAAAAAAATGCCAAAAAAATGCAAAAAAAATGTAAAAAAAAATGCAAAAAAAATGCAAAAAAAAATGCAAAAAAATGCAAAAAAAAATGCAAAAAAATGCAAAAAAATGTAAAAAAAATGCAAAAAAAATGCAAAAAAAATGCAAAAAAAATGCAAAAAAAATGCAAAAAAAAATGCAAAAAAATGCAAAAAAAATGCCAAAAAAATGCAAAAAAAAATGCAAAAAAAATGCAAAAAATAATGCAAAAAAAATGCCAAAAAAATGCCAAAAAAATGCAAAAAAAATGTAAAAAAAAATGCAAAAAAAATGCAAAAAAAATGCAAAAAAAAATGCAAAAAAAATGCAAAAAAAATGCAAAAAAAAATGCAAAAAAATGCAAAAAAAAAGCAAAAAAAATGCAAAAAAAAATGCAAAAAAATGCAAAAAAAATGCAAAAAAAATGCAAAAAAAAATGCAAAAAAATGCAAAAAATAATGCAAAAAAAATGCAAAAAAAATGCCAAAAAAATGCAAAAAAAATGTAAAAAAAAATGCAAAAAAAATGCAAAAAAAAATGCAAAAAAAATGCAAAAAATAATGCAAAAAAAATGCAAAAAAAATGCCAAAAAAATGCAAAAAAAATGCCAAAAAAATGCAAAAAAAAATGCAAAAAAAATGCAAAAAATAATGCAAAAAAAATGCCAAAAAAATGCCAAAAAAATGCAAAAAAAATGTAAAAAAAAATGCAAAAAAAATGCAAAAAAAATGCAAAAAAAAATGCAAAAAAAATGCAAAAAAAATGCAAAAAAAAATGCAAAAAAATGCAAAAAAAAGCAAAAAAAATGCAAAAAAAAATGCAAAAAAATGCAAAAAAAAATGCAAAAAAAATGCAAAAAAAATGCAAAAAAATGCAAAAAATAATGCAAAAAAAATGCAAAAAAAATGCCAAAAAAATTCAAAAAAAATGTAAAAAAAAATGCAAAAAAAATGCAAAAAAAAATGCAAAAAAATGCAAAAAAAAATGCAAAAAAATGCAAAAAAATGTAAAAAAAATGCAAAAAAATGCAAAAAAATGCAAAAAAAATGCAAAAAAAAATGCAAAAAAATGCAAAAAAAAATTCAAAAAAAATGCAAAAAAAATGCAAAAAAAAAATGCAAAAAAATGCAAAAAAAATGCAAAAAAAATGCAAAAAAAAATGCAAAAAAATGCAAAAAAAATGCCAAAAAAATGTAAAAAAAATGCAAAAAATAATGCAAAAAAATGCAAAAAAAATGCAAAAAAAATGCAAAAAAAAATGCAAAAAAATGCAAAAAAAAAATGCAAAAAAAATGCAAAAAATAATGCAAAAAAAATGCAAAAAAAATGCAAAAAAAATGCAAAAAAAATGTAAAAAAAAATGCAAAAAAAATGCAAAAAAAATGCAAAAAAAAATGCAAAAAAAATGCAAAAAAAATGCAAAAAAAAATGCAAAAAAATGCAAAAAAAATGCAAAAAAAATGCAAAAAAAAATGCAAAAAAATGCAAAAAAAATGCAAAAAAATGCAAAAAAAATGCAAAAAAAATGCAAAAAAAATGCAAAAAAATGCAAAAAAAAATGCAAAAAAAATGCAAAAAATAATGCAAAAAAAATGCAAAAAAAATGCCAAAAAATGCAAAAAAATGTAAAAAAAATGCAAAAAAAATGCAAAAAAAAATGCAAAAAAATGCAAAAAAAATGCAAAAAAAATGCAAAAAAAATGCCAAAAAAATGCAAAAAAATGCAAAAAATAATGCAAAAAAATGCAAAAAAAAATGCAAAAAAAATGCAAAAAAAAATGCAAAAAAATGCAAAAAAAAATGCAAAAAAATGCAAAAAAAATGCAAAAAAAATGCAAAAAATAATGCAAAAAAAATGCAAAAAAAAATGCAAAAAAATGCAAAAAAAAATGCAAAAAAATGCAAAAAAAAATTCAAAAAAATGCAAAAAAAATGCAAAAAAAAAATGCAAAAAAAATGCAAAAAAAATGCAAAAAAAATGCAAAAAAAAATGCAAAAAAATGCAAAAAAAATGCCAAAAAAATGTAAAAAAAATGCAAAAAATAATGCAAAAAAATGCAAAAAAAATGCAAAAAAAATGCAAAAAAAAATGCAAAAAAATGCAAAAAAAAATGCAAAAAAAATGCAAAAAATAATGCAAAAAAAATGCAAAAAAAATGCAAAAAAAATGCAAAAAAAATGTAAAAAAAAATGCAAAAAAAATGCAAAAAAAATGCAAAAAAAAATGCAAAAAAAATGCAAAAAAAATGCAAAAAAAAATGCAAAAAAATGCAAAAAAAATGCAAAAAAAATGCAAAAAAAAATGCAAAAAAATGCAAAAAAAATGCAAAAAAATGCAAAAAAAAATGCAAAAAAAATGCAAAAAAAATGCAAAAAAATGCAAAAAAAAATGCAAAAAAAATGCAAAAAATAATGCAAAAAAAATGCAAAAAAAAATGCCAAAAAAATGCAAAAAAATGTAAAAAAAATGCAAAAAAAATGCAAAAAAAAAATGCAAAAAAATGCAAAAAAAATGCAAAAAAAATGCAAAAAAAATGCCAAAAAAATGCAAAAAAATGCAAAAAATAATGCAAAAAAATGCAAAAAAAAATGCAAAAAAAATGCAAAAAAAAATGCAAAAAAATGCAAAAAAAAATGCAAAAAAATGCAAAAAAAATGCAAAAAAAATGCAAAAAATAATGCAAAAAAAATGCAAAAAAAAATGCAAAAAAATGCAAAAAAAAATGCAAAAAAATGCAAAAAAAAATGCAAAAAAATGCAAAAAAAATGCAAAAAAATGCAAAAAATAATGCAAAAAAATGCAAAAAAAAATGCAAAAAAATGCAAAAAAAAATGCAAAAAAATGCAAAAAAAAATGCAAAAAAATGCAAAAAAAAATGCAAAAAAATGCAAAAAAATGCCAAAAAAATGTAAAAAAAAATGCAAAAAAATGCAAAAAAAAATGCAAAAAAATGCAAAAAAATGTAAAAAAAAATGCAAAAAAAATGCCAAAAAAATGTAAAAAAAAATGCAAAAAAAATGCAAAAAAAATGCAAAAAAAAAATGCAAAAAAAATGCAAAAAAAAATGTAAAAAAAAAATGCAAAAAAATGCAAAAAAATGCAAAAAAAATGCAAAAAAAATGCAAAAAAAAAATGCAAAAAATGCAAAAAAAATGCAAAAAAAAATGCAAAAAAAATGCAAAAAAAATGCAAAAAAATGCAAAAAAAATGCAAAAAAAAAATGCAAAAAAAATGCAAAAAAAATGCAAAAAAATGCAAAAAATAATGCAAAAAAATGCAAAAAAAATGCAAAAAAAAATGCAAAAAAATGCAAAAAAAAATGCAAAAAAATGCAAAAAAATGCAAAAAAATGCAAAAAAAATGCAAAAAAATGCAAAAAATAATGCAAAAAAATGCAAAAAAAAATGCCTAAAAATGCCAAAAAAATGTAAAAAAAAAATGCAAAAAAAAATGCAAAAAAAATGCAAAAAATAATGCAAAAAAAATGCAAAAAAAATGCCAAAAAAATGCAAAAAAAATGTAAAAAAAAATGCAAAAAAAATGCAAAAAAAAATGCAAAAAAATGCAAAAAAAATGCAAAAAAAATGCAAAAAAAAATGCAAAAAAATGCAAAAAAAATGCAAAAAAAAATGCAAAAAAATGCAAAAAAAATGCAAAAAAAATGCAAAAAAAAATGCAAAAAAATGCAAAAAAAAATGCAAAAAAATGCAAAAAATGCAAAAAAAATGCAAAAAAAATGTAAAAAAAAATGCAAAAAAATGCAAAAAAAAATGCAAAAAAATGCCAAAAAAATGTAAAAAAAAATGCAAAAAAAATGCAAAAAAAAAATGCAAAAAAAATGCAAAAAAAAATGTAAAAAAAAAATGCAAAAAAATGCAAAAAAATGCAAAAAAAATGCAAAAAAAATGCAAAAAAAAAATGCAAAAAAAAAATGCAAAAAAAATGCAAAAAAAATGCAAAAAAAAATGCAAAAAAAATGCAAAAAAATGCAAAAAAATGCAAAAAAAATGCAAAAAAAAATGCAAAAAAAATGCAAAAAAAATGCAAAAAAAAATGCAAAAAAATGCAAAAAAATGCAAAAAAAAATGCAAAAAATAATGCAAAAAAAATGCAAAAAAATGCAAAAAAATGCAAAAAAAATGCAAAAAATAATGCAAAAAAAATGCAAAAAAAATGCCAAAAAAATGCAAAAAAAATGTAAAAAAAAATGCAAAAAAAATGCAAAAAAAATGCAAAAAAAATGCAAAAAAAAATGCAAAAAAAATGCAAAAAAAAATGCAAAAAAATGCAAAAAAAAAGCAAAAAAAATGCAAAAAAAATGCAAAAAAATGCAAAAAAAATGCAAAAAAATGCAAAAAAAAATGCAAAAAAAATGCAAAAAAAAATGCAAAAAAATGCAAAAAAAAATGCAAAAAAAATGCAAAAAATAATGCAAAAAAAATGCAAAAAAAATGCCAAAAAAATGCAAAAAAAATGTAAAAAAAAATGCAAAAAAAAATGCAAAAAAATGCAAAAAAAATGCAAAAAAAATGCAAAAAAAATGCAAAAAAAAAAGCAAAAAAATGCAAAAAAAATGCAAAAAAAATGCAAAAAAAAATGCAAAAAAATGCAAAAAAAATGCAAAAAAATGCAAAAAAAATGCAAAAAAATGCAAAAAAATGCCAAAAAAATGTAAAAAAAAAATGCAAAAAAATGCAAAAAATGCAAAAAAATGTAAAAAAAAATGCAAAAAAATGCCAAAAAAATGTAAAAAAAAATGCAAAAAAAATGCAAAAAAAAATGCAAAAAAAATGCAAAAAATAATGCAAAAAAAATGCAAAAAAAATGCCAAAAAAATGCAAAAAAAATGTAAAAAAAAATGCAAAAAAAATGCAAAAAAAAATGCAAAAAAATGCAAAAAAAAATGCAAAAAAAATGCCAAAAAAATGCAAAAAAAAATGCAAAAAAAATGCAAAAAATAATGCAAAAAAAATGCCAAAAAAATGCCAAAAAAATGCAAAAAAAATGTAAAAAAAAATGCAAAAAAAATGCAAAAAAATGCAAAAAAAAATGCAAAAAAAATGCAAAAAAAATGCAAAAAAAAATGCAAAAAAATGCAAAAAAAAGCAAAAAAAATGCAAAAAAAAATGCAAAAAAAAATGCAAAAAAATGCAAAAAAAATGCAAAAAAAATGCAAAAAAAATGCAAAAAAAATGCAAAAAAAAATGCAAAAAAATGCAAAAAAAATGCAAAAAAAATGCAAAAAAAAATGCAAAAAAATGCAAAAAAAATGCAAAAAAATGCAAAAAAAAAATGCAAAAAAATGCAAAAAAATGCCAAAAAAATGTAAAAAAAAAATGCAAAAAAATGCAAAAAAATGCAAAAAAATGTAAAAAAAAATGCAAAAAAATGCCAAAAAAATGTAAAAAAAAAATGCAAAAAAAATGCAAAAAAAAATGCAAAAAAAATGCAAAAAATAATGCAAAAAAAATGCAAAAAAAATGCCAAAAAAATGCAAAAAAAATGTAAAAAAAAATGCAAAAAAAATGCAAAAAAAAATGCAAAAAAATGCAAAAAAAAATGCAAAAAAAATGCAAAAAAAATGCAAAAAAAAATGCAAAAAAAAATGCAAAAAAATGCAAAAAAAATGCAAAAAAAATGCAAAAAAAAATGCAAAAAAATGCAAAAAAATGCAAAAAATGCAAAAAAAAATGCAAAAAAATGCAAAAAAAATGCCAAAAAAATGTAAAAAAAATGCAAAAAAAATGCAAAAAAAATGCCAAAAAAATGTAAAAAAAATGCAAAAAAATGCAAAAAAAAATGCAAAAAAATGCAAAAAAATGTAAAAAAAAAATGCAAAAAAAATGCAAAAAAAATGCAAAAAAAATGCAAAAAAAATGCAAAAAATAATGCAAAAAAAATGCAGAAAAAATGCCAAAAAAATGCAAAAAATGCAAAAAATAATGCAAAAAAATGCAAAAAAAATGCAAAAAAAATGCAAAAAAAAATGCAAAAAAATGCAAAAAAAATGCAAAAAAAAAATGCAAAAAAATGCAAAAAAAATGCAAAAAAAATGCAAAAAAAAATGCAAAAAAATGCAAAAAAAATGCAAAAAAAAATGCAAAAAAATGCAAAAAAAAATGCAAAAAAAATGCAAAAAATAATGCAAAAAAAATGCAAAAAAAATGCCAAAAAAATGCAAAAAAAAATGCAAAAAAATGCAAAAAAAATGCAAAAAAAATGCAAAAAAAAATGCAAAAAAATGCAAAAAAAATGCAAAAAAATGCAAAAAAAAATGCAAAAAAATGCAAAAAAATGCAAAAAAAATGTAAAAAAAAATGCAAAAAAAAAATGTAAAAAAATACAAAAAAATGCCAAAAAAATGTAAAAAAAAATGCAAAAAAATGCAAAAAAAATGCAAAAAAATGCAAAAAAAATGCAAAAAAAATGCAAAAAAAATGCAAAAAAAATGCAAAAAAAATGTAAAAAAAAATGCAAAAAAAATGCAAAAAAAAATGCAAAAAAATGCAAAAAAAAATGCAAAAAAATGCAAAAAAAATGCCAAAAAAATGTAAAAAAAATGCAAAAAAAATGCAAAAAAAATGCCAAAAAAATGTAAAAAAAAATGCAAAAAAATGCAAAAAAAAATGCAAAAAAATGCAAAAAAATGTAAAAAAAAATGCAAAAAAAATGCAAAAAAAATGCAAAAAAAATGCAAAAAATAATGCAAAAAAAAATGCAAAAAAAAATGCAGAAAAAATGCCAAAAAAATGCAAAAAAATGCAAAAAATAATGCAAAAAAATGCAAAAAAAAATGCAAAAAAAATGCAAAAAAAAATGCAAAAAAATGCAAAAAAAATGCAAAAAATGCAAAAAAAAATGCAAAAAAATGCAAAAAAAATGCCAAAAAAATGCAAAAAATAATGCAAAAAAAATGCAAAAAAAAATGCAAAAAAATGCAAAAAAAAATGCAAAAAAATGCAAAAAAAAATGCAAAAAAATGCAAAAAAAATGCAAAAAAATGCAAAAAATAATGCAAAAAAATGCAAAAAAAAATGCAAAAAAAATGCAAAAAAAAAGCCAAAAAAATGTAAAAAAAAATGCAAAAAAATGCAAAAAAAAATGCAAAAAAAATGCAAAAAATAATGCAAAAAAATGCAAAAAAAATGCAAAAAATAATGCAAAAAAATGCAAAAAAAAATGCAAAAAAATGCAAAAAAATGCAAAAAAAATGCAAAAAAAATGCAAAAAAATGCAAAAAAAAATGCAAAAAAAATGCAAAAAATGTAAAGAAAAATGCAAAAAAAATGCAAAAAAAATTCAAAAAAATGTAAAAAAAAAATGCAAAAAAAACACAAAAAAATGCAAAAAAAAACACAAAAAATGCAAAAAAAACCCACAAAAAAATGCAAAGAAAACCACAAAAAAATGCAAAAAAAAATGCAAAAAAAATGCAAAAAAATGCAAAAAAAATGCAAAAAAAATGCAAAAAAAATGCAAAAAAAATGCAAAAAAACACAAAAAAATGCAAAAAAAATGCAAAAAAAAAAAGCAAAAAAAATGCAAAAAAATGCAAAAAAAATGCAAAAAAATGCAAAAAAAAATGCAAAAAAATGCAAAAAAATGCCAAAAAAATGTAAAAAAAAAATGCAAAAAAATGCAAAAAATGCAAAAAAATGTAAAAAAAAATGCAAAAAAATGCCAAAAAAATGTAAAAAAAAATGCAAAAAAAATGCAAAAAAAAATGCAAAAAAAATGCAAAAAATAATGCAAAAAAAATGCAAAAAAAATGCCAAAAAAATGCAAAAAAAATGTAAAAAAAAATGCAAAAAAAATGCAAAAAAAAATGCAAAAAAATGCAAAAAAAAATGCAAAAAAAATGCCAAAAAAATGCAAAAAAAAATGCAAAAAAAATGCAAAAAATAATGCAAAAAAAATGCCAAAAAAATGCCAAAAAAATGCAAAAAAAATGTAAAAAAAAATGCAAAAAAAATGCAAAAAAATGCAAAAAAAAATGCAAAAAAAATGCAAAAAAAATGCAAAAAAAAATGCAAAAAAATGCAAAAAAAAGCAAAAAAAATGCAAAAAAAAATGCAAAAAAATGCAAAAAAAATGCAAAAAAAATGCAAAAAAAATGCAAAAAAAATGCAAAAAAAAATGCAAAAAAATGCAAAAAAAATGCAAAAAAAATGCAAAAAAAATGCAAAAAAATGCAAAAAAAATGCAAAAAAATGCAAAAAAAAAATGCAAAAAAATGCAAAAAAATGCCAAAAAAATGTAAAAAAAAAATGCAAAAAAATGCAAAAAAATGCAAAAAAATGTAAAAAAAAATGCAAAAAAATGCCAAAAAAATGTAAAAAAAAAATGCAAAAAAAATGCAAAAAAAAATGCAAAAAAAATGCAAAAAATAATGCAAAAAAAATGCAAAAAAAATGCCAAAAAAATGCAAAAAAAATGTAAAAAAAAATGCAAAAAAAATGCAAAAAAAAATGCAAAAAAATGCAAAAAAAAATGCAAAAAAAATGCAAAAAAAATGCAAAAAAAAATGCAAAAAAAAATGCAAAAAAATGCAAAAAAAATGCAAAAAAAATGCAAAAAAAAATGCAAAAAAATGCAAAAAAATGCAAAAAATGCAAAAAAAAATGCAAAAAAATGCAAAAAAAATGCCAAAAAAATGTAAAAAAAATGCAAAAAAAATGCAAAAAAAATGCCAAAAAAATGTAAAAAAAATGCAAAAAAATGCAAAAAAAAATGCAAAAAAATGCAAAAAAATGTAAAAAAAAAATGCAAAAAAAATGCAAAAAAAATGCAAAAAAAATGCAAAAAAAATGCAAAAAATAATGCAAAAAAAATGCAGAAAAAATGCCAAAAAAATGCAAAAAAATGCAAAAAATAATGCAAAAAAATGCAAAAAAAATGCAAAAAAAATGCAAAAAAAAATGCAAAAAAATGCAAAAAAAATGCAAAAAAAAAATGCAAAAAAATGCAAAAAAAATGCAAAAAAAATGCAAAAAAAAATGCAAAAAAATGCAAAAAAAATGCAAAAAAAAATGCAAAAAAATGCAAAAAAAAATGCAAAAAAAATGCAAAAAATAATGCAAAAAAAATGCAAAAAAAATGCCAAAAAAATGCAAAAAAAAATGCAAAAAAATGCAAAAAAAATGCAAAAAAAATGCAAAAAAAAATGCAAAAAAATGCAAAAAAAATGCAAAAAAATGCAAAAAAAAATGCAAAAAAATGCAAAAAAATGCAAAAAAAATGTAAAAAAAAAAATGCAAAAAAAATGCAAAAAAAAATGCAAAAAAATACAAAAAAATGCCAAAAAAATGTAAAAAAAAATGCAAAAAAATGCAAAAAAAATGCAAAAAAATGCAAAAAAAATGCAAAAAAAATGCAAAAAAAATGCAAAAAAAATGCAAAAAAAATGTAAAAAAAAATGCAAAAAAAATGCAAAAAAAAATGCAAAAAAATGCAAAAAAAAATGCAAAAAAATGCAAAAAAATGTAAAAAAAATGCAAAAAAAATGCAAAAAAAATGCAAAAAAAAATGCAAAAAAAATGCAAAAAATAATGCAAAAAAAATGCAAAAAAAATGCCAAAAAAATGCAAAAAAAATGTTAAAAAAAAATGCAAAAAAATGCAAAAAAAATGCAAAAAAAAATGCAAAAAAAATGCAAAAAAATGCAAAAAAAATGCAAAAAAATGCAAAAAAAATGCAAAAAAAATGCAAAAAAAAATGCAAAAAAATGCAAAAAAAAATGCAAAAAAATGCCAAAAAAAATGCAAAAAAATGCAAAAAAAATGCCAAAAAAATGTAAAAAAAAATGCTAAAAAATGCAAAAAAAATGCAAAAAAATGCAAAAAAATGTAAAAAAAAATGCAAAAAAAATGCCAAAAAAATGTAAAAAAAAATGCAAAAAAAATGCAAAAAAAAATGCAAAAAAAATGCAAAAAATAATGCAAAAAAAATGCAAAAAAATGCAAAAAAAATGCAAAAAAAATGCAAAAAAATGCAAAAAAAATGCAAAAAAAAATGCAAAAAAATGCAAAAAAAATGCAAAAAAAATGCAAAAAAATGCAAAAAAATTCAAAAAAAATGCAAAAAAAATGCAAAAAAATGCAAAAAAAAATTCAAAAAAAATGCAAAAAAAATGCAAAAAAAAAATGCAAAAAAATGCAAAAAAAATGCAAAAAAAATGCAAAAAAAAATGCAAAAAAATGCAAAAAAAATGCCAAAAAAATGTAAAAAAAATGCAAAAAATAATGCAAAAAAATGCAAAAAAAATGCAAAAAAAATGCAAAAAAAAATGCAAAAAAATGCAAAAAAAAATGCAAAAAAAATGCAAAAAAAATGCAAAAAAAATGCAAAAAAAATGTAAAAAAAAATGCAAAAAAAATGCAAAAAAAATGCAAAAAAAAATGCAAAAAAAATGCAAAAAAAATGCAAAAAAAAAATGCAAAAAAATGCAAAAAAAATGCAAAAAAATGCAAAAAAAAATGCAAAAAAAATGCAAAAAAAAATGCAAAAAAATGCAAAAAAAAATGCAAAAAAAATGCAAAAAATAATGCAAAAAAAAGCAAAAAAAATGCAAAAAAAATGCAAAAAAAAATGTAAAAAAAAATGCAAAAAAAATGCAAAAAAAATGCAAAAAAAAATGCAAAAAAAATGCAAAAAAAATGCAAAAAAAAATGCAAAAAAATGCAAAAAAAATGCAAAAAAAATGCAAAAAAAAATGCAAAAAAATGCAAAAAAAATGCAAAAAAATGCAAAAAAAAATGCAAAAAAATGCAAAAAAATGCAAAAAAAATGTAAAAAAAAAAATGCAAAAAAAATGCAAAAAAAAATGCAAAAAAATACAAAAAAATGCCAAAAAAATGTAAAAAAAAATGCAAAAAAATGCAAAAAAAATGCAAAAAAATGCAAAAAAAATGCAAAAAAAATGCAAAAAAATGCAAAAAAAATGCAAAAAAATGCAAAAAAAATGCAAAAAAATGCAAAAAAAATGCCAAAAAAATGTAAAAAAAAATGCAAAAAAATGCAAAAAAAATGCAAAAAAATGCAAAAAAAAATGCAAAAAAATGCAAAAAAAATGCCAAAAAAATGTAAAAAAAATGCAAAAAAAATGCAAAAAAAATGCCAAAAAAATGTAAAAAAAAATGCAAAAAAATGCAAAAAAAAATGCAAAAAAATGCAAAAAAATGTAAAAAAAAATGCAAAAAAAATGCAAAAAAAATGCAAAAAAAATGCAAAAAATAATGCAAAAAAAAATGCAAAAAAAAATGCAGAAAAAATGCCAAAAAAATGCAAAAAAATGCAAAAAATAATGCAAAAAAATGCAAAAAAAATGCAAAAAAAATGCAAAAAAAAATGCAAAAAAATGCAAAAAAAATGCAAAAAATGCAAAAAAAAATGCAAAAAAATGCAAAAAAAATGCCAAAAAAATGCAAAAAATAATGCAAAAAAAATGCAAAAAAAAATGCAAAAAAATGCAAAAAAAAATGCAAAAAAATGCAAAAAAAAATGCAAAAAAATGCAAAAAAAATGCAAAAAAATGCAAAAAATAATGCAAAAAAATGCAAAAAAAAATGCAAAAAAAATGCAAAAAAAAAGCCAAAAAAATGTAAAAAAAAATGCAAAAAAATGCAAAAAAAAATGCAAAAAAAATGCAAAAAATAATGCAAAAAAATGCAAAAAAAATGCAAAAAATAATGCAAAAAAATGCAAAAAAAAATGCAAAAAAATGCAAAAAAAATGCAAAAAAAATGTAAAAAAAAATGCAAAAAAATGCAAAAAAAAATGCAAAAAAATGCAAAAAAATGTAAAAAAAAATGCAAAAAAAATGCAAAAAAAATGCAAAAAAAAATGCAAAAAAAATGCAAAAAATAATGCAAAAAAATGCAAAAAAAATGCAAAAAAAAATGCAAAAAAATGCAAAAAAAAATGCAAAAAAATGCAAAAAAATGTAAAAAAAAAATGCAAAAAAATGCAAAAAAATGCCAAAAAAATGTAAAAAAAAATGCAAAAAAAATGCAAAAAAAATGCAAAAAAAAAATGCAAAAAAAATGCAAAAAAAAATGTAAAAAAAAAATGCAAAAAAATGCAAAAAAATGCAAAAAAAATGCAAAAAAAATGCAAAAAAAAAATGCAAAAAAATGCAAAAAAAATGCAAAAAAAAATGCAAAAAAAATGCAAAAAAAATGCCAAAAAAATGCCAAAAAAATGTAAAAAAAAATGCAAAAAAAATGCAAAAAAAAATGCAAAAAAATGCAAAAAAAAATGCAAAAAAAATGCAAAAAAAATGTAAAAAAAATGCAAAAAAAATGCAAAAAAAATGCAAAAAAAAATGCAAAAAAAATGCAAAAAAAAATGCAAAAAAAATGCAAAAAAAATGCAAAAAAAAATGCAAAAAAAAATGCAAAAAAATGCAAAAAAAATGCAAAAAAAATGCAAAAAAAAATGCAAAAAAATGCAAAAAAATGCAAAAAATGCAAAAAAAAATGCAAAAAAATGCAAAAAAAATGCCAAAAAAATGTAAAAAAAATGCAAAAAAAATGCAAAAAAAATGCCAAAAAAATGTAAAAAAAAATGCAAAAAAATGCAAAAAAAAATGCAAAAAAATGCAAAAAAATGTAAAAAAAAATGCAAAAAAAATGCAAAAAAAATGCAAAAAAAATGCAAAAAAAATGCAAAAAATAATGCAAAAAAAATGCAGAAAAAATGCCAAAAAAATGCAAAAAAATGCAAAAAATAATGCAAAAAAATGCAAAAAAAATGCAAAAAAAATGCAAAAAAAAATGCAAAAAAATGCAAAAAAAAATGCAAAAAAATGCAAAAAAAATGCAAAAAAATGCAAAAAAAATGCCAAAAAAATGCAAAAAATAATGCAAAAAAAATGCAAAAAAAAATGCAAAAAAATGCAAAAAAAATGCAAAAAAATGCAAAAAAAATACAAAAAAATGCAAAAAAAATATAAAAAAAAATGCAAAAAAATGCAAAAAAAAATGCAAAAAATGCAAAAAAATGTAAAAAAAAATGCAAAAAAAATGCAAAAAAAATGCAAAAAAAAATGCAAAAAAAATGCAAAAAATAATGCAAAAAAATGCAAAAAAAAATGCAAAAAAAATGCAAAAAAAATGCAAAAAATGCAAAAAAAAATGCAAAAAAATGCAAAAAAAATGCCAAAAAAATGCAAAAAATAATGCAAAAAAAATGCAAAAAAAAATGCAAAAAAATGCAAAAAAAAAAGCAAAAAAATGCAAAAAAAAATGCAAAAAAATGCAAAAAAAATGCAAAAAAATGCAAAAAATAATGCAAAAAAATGCAAAAAAAATGCAAAAAAAATGCAAAAAAAAAGCCAAAAAAATGTAAAAAAAAATGCAAAAAAATGCAAAAAAAAATGCAAAAAAATGCAAAAAAATGTAAAAAAAAATGCAAAAAAAATGCAAAAAAAATGCAAAAAAAAAATGCAAAAAAAATGCAAAAAATAATGCAAAAAAATGCAAAAAAAATGCAAAAAATAATGCAAAAAAATGCAAAAAAAAATGCAAAAAAATGCAAAAAAAATGCAAAAAAAATGTAAAAAAAAATGCAAAAAAATGCAAAAAAAAATGCAAAAAAATGCAAAAAAATGTAAAAAAAAATGCAAAAAAAATGCAAAAAAAATGCAAAAAAAAATGCAAAAAAAATGCAAAAAATAATGCAAAAAAATGCAAAAAAAATGCAAAAAAAAATGCAAAAAAATGCAAAAAAAAATGCAAAAAAATGCAAAAAAATGCAAAAAAATGCAAAAAAAATGCCAAAAAAATGTAAAAAAAAATGCAAAAAAATGCAAAAAAAAATGCAAAAAATGCAAAAAAATGTAAAAAAAAATGCAAAAAAATGCCAAAAAAATGTAAAAAAAAATGCAAAAAAAATGCAAAAAAAATGCAAAAAAAAAATGCAAAAAAAATGCAAAAAAAAATGTAAAAAAAAAATGCAAAAAAATGCAAAAAAATGCAAAAAAAATGCAAAAAAAATGCAAAAAAAAAATGCAAAAAAATGCAAAAAAAATGCAAAAAAAAATGCAAAAAAATGCAAAAAAAATGCCAAAAAAATGCAAAAAAAATGTAAAAAAAAATGCAAAAAAAAATGCAAAAAAAAATGCAAAAAAATGCAAAAAAAAATGCAAAAAAAATGCAAAAAAAATGTAAAAAAAATGCAAAAAAAATGCAAAAAAAATGCAAAAAAAAATGCAAAAAAAATGCAAAAAAAAATGCAAAAAAAATGCAAAAAAAATGCAAAAAAAAATGCAAAAAAAAATGCAAAAAAATGCAAAAAAAATGCAAAAAAAATGCAAAAAAAAATGCAAAAAAATGCAAAAAATGCAAAAAAAAATGCAAAAAAATGCAAAAAAAATGCCAAAAAAATGTAAAAAAAAATGCAAAAAAAATGCAAAAAAAATGCCAAAAAAATGTAAAAAAAAATGCAAAAAAATGCAAAAAAAAATGCAAAAAAATGCAAAAAAATGTAAAAAAAAATGCCAAAAAAATGCAAAAAAATGCAAAAAATAATGCAAAAAAATGCAAAAAAAATGCAAAAAAAATGCAAAAAAAAATGCAAAAAAATGCAAAAAAAAATGCAAAAAAATGCAAAAAAAAATGCAAAAAAATGCAAAAAAAAATGCAAAAAAAATGCAAAAAAATAATGCAAAAAAATGCAAAAAAAAATGCAAAAAAAATGCAAAAAAAAAGCCAAAAAAATGTAAAAAAAAATGCAAAAAAATGCAAAAAAAAATGCAAAAAAAATGCAAAAAATAATGCAAAAAAATGCAAAAAAAATGCAAAAAATAATGCAAAAAAATGCAAAAAAAAATGCAAAAAAATGCAAAAAAAATGCAAAAAAAATGTAAAAAAAAATGCAAAAAAATGCAAAAAAAAATGCAAAAAAATGCAAAAAAATGTAAAAAAAAATGCAAAAAAAATGCAAAAAAAATGCAAAAAAAAATGCAAAAAAAATGCAAAAAATAATGCAAAAAAATGCAAAAAAAATGCAAAAAAAAATGCAAAAAAATGCAAAAAAAAATGCAAAAAAATGCAAAAAAATGTAAAAAAAAAATGCAAAAAAATGCAAAAAAATGCCAAAAAAATGTAAAAAAAAATGCAAAAAAAATGCAAAAAAAATGCAAAAAAAAAATGCAAAAAAAATGCAAAAAAAAATGTAAAAAAAAAATGCAAAAAAATGCAAAAAAATGCAAAAAAAATGCAAAAAAAATGCAAAAAAAAAATGCAAAAAAATGCAAAAAAAAATGCAAAAAAAAATGCAAAAAAAATTCAAAAAAAATGCCAAAAAAATGCCAAAAAAATGTAAAAAAAAATGCAAAAAAAATGCAAAAAAAAATGCAAAAAAATGCAAAAAAAAATGCAAAAAAAATGCAAAAAAAATGTAAAAAAAATGCAAAAAAAATGCAAAAAAAATGCAAAAAAAAATGCAAAAAAATGCAAAAAAAAATGCAAAAAAAATGCAAAAAAAATGCAAAAAAAAATGCAAAAAAAAATGCAAAAAAAATGCAAAAAAAAATGCAAAAAAAATGCAAAAAAAAATGCAAAAAAATGCAAAAAAATGCAAAAAATGCAAAAAAAAATGCAAAAAAAATGCAAAAAAAATGCCAAAAAAATGTAAAAAAAATGCAAAAAAAATGCAAAAAAAATGCCAAAAAAATGTAAAAAAAAATGCAAAAAAATGCAAAAAAAAATGCAAAAAAATGCAAAAAAATGTAAAAAAAAATGCAAAAAAAATGCAAAAAAAATGCAAAAAAAATGCAAAAAAAATGCAAAAAATAATGCAAAAAAAATGCAGAAAAAATGCCAAAAAAATGCAAAAAAAATGCAAAAAATAATGCAAAAAAATGCAAAAAAAATGCAAAAAAAATGCAAAAAAAAATGCAAAAAAATGCAAAAAAAAAATGCAAAAAAATGCAAAAAAAATGCAAAAAAATGCAAAAAAAATGCCAAAAAAATGCAAAAAATAATGCAAAAAAAATGCAAAAAAAAATGCAAAAAAATGCAAAAAAAATGCAAAAAAATGCAAAAAAAATACAAAAAAATGCAAAAAAAATGTAAAAAAAAATGCAAAAAAATGCAAAAAAAAATGCAAAAAATGCAAAAAAATGTAAAAAAAAATGCAAAAAAAATGCAAAAAAAATGCAAAAAAAAATGCAAAAAAAATGCAAAAAATAATGCAAAAAAATGCAAAAAAAAATGCAAAAAAAATGCAAAAAAAATGCAAAAAATGCAAAAAAAAATGCAAAAAAATGCAAAAAAAATGCCAAAAAAATGCAAAAAATAATGCAAAAAAAATGCAAAAAAAAATGCAAAAAAATGCAAAAAAAAAAGCAAAAAAATGCAAAAAAAATGCAAAAAAATGCAAAAAAAATGCAAAAAAATGCAAAAAATAATGCAAAAAAATGCAAAAAAAATGCAAAAAAAATGCAAAAAAAAGCCAAAAAAATGTAAAAAAAAATGCAAAAAAATGCAAAAAAAAATGCAAAAAAATGCAAAAAAATGTAAAAAAAAATGCAAAAAAAATGCAAAAAAAATGCAAAAAAAAAATGCAAAAAAAATGCAAAAAATAATGCAAAAAAATGCAAAAAAAATGCAAAAAATAATGCAAAAAAATGCAAAAAAAAATGCAAAAAAATGCAAAAAAAATGCAAAAAAAATGTAAAAAAAAATGCAAAAAAATGCAAAAAAAAATGCAAAAAAATGCAAAAAAATGTAAAAAAAAATGCAAAAAAAATGCAAAAAAAATGCAAAAAAAAATGCAAAAAAAATGCAAAAAATAATGCAAAAAAATGCAAAAAAAATGCAAAAAAAAATGCAAAAAAATGCAAAAAAAAATGCAAAAAAATGCAAAAAAATGCAAAAAAATGCAAAAAAAATGCCAAAAAAATGTAAAAAAAAATGCAAAAAAATGCAAAAAAAAATGCAAAAAATGCAAAAAAATGTAAAAAAAAATGCAAAAAAATGCCAAAAAAATGTAAAAAAAAATGCAAAAAAAATGCAAAAAAAATGCAAAAAAAAATGCAAAAAAAATGCAAAAAAAAATGTAAAAAAAAAATGCAAAAAAATGCAAAAAAATGCAAAAAAAATGCAAAAAAAATGCAAAAAAAAAATGCAAAAAAATGCAAAAAAAATGCAAAAAAAAATGCAAAAAAATGCAAAAAAAATGCCAAAAAAATGCAAAAAAAATGTAAAAAAAAATGCAAAAAAAATGCAAAAAAAAATGCAAAAAAATGCAAAAAAAAATGCAAAAAAAATGCAAAAAAAATGTAAAAAAAATGCAAAAAAAATGCAAAAAAAATGCAAAAAAAAATGCAAAAAAAATGCAAAAAAAAATGCAAAAAAAATGCAAAAAAAATGCAAAAAAAAATGCAAAAAAAAATGCAAAAAAATGCAAAAAAAATGCAAAAAAAAATGCAAAAAAAAATGCAAAAAAATGCAAAAAATGCAAAAAAAAATGCAAAAAAATGCAAAAAAAATGCCAAAAAAATGTAAAAAAAAATGCAAAAAAAATGCAAAAAAAATGCCAAAAAAATGTAAAAAAAAATGCAAAAAAATGCAAAAAAAAATGCAAAAAAATGCAAAAAAATGTAAAAAAAATGCAAAAAAAATGCAAAAAAAATGCAAAAAAAATGCAAAAAAAATGCAAAAAAAATGCAAAAAATAATGCAAAAAAAATGCAGAAAAAATGCCAAAAAAATGCAAAAAAATGCAAAAAATAATGCAAAAAAATGCAAAAAAAATGCAAAAAAAATGCAAAAAAAAATGCAAAAAAATGCAAAAAAAAATGCAAAAAAATGCAAAAAAAAATGCAAAAAAATGCAAAAAAAAATGCAAAAAAAATGCAAAAAATAATGCAAAAAAAAGCAAAAAAAATGCCAAAAAAATGCAAAAAAAATGTAAAAAAAAATGCAAAAAAAATGCAAAAAAAATGCAAAAAAAAATGCAAAAAAAATGCAAAAAAAATGCAAAAAAAAATGCAAAAAAATGCAAAAAAAATGCAAAAAAAATGCAAAAAAAAATGCAAAAAAATGCAAAAAAAATGCAAAAAAAATGCAAAAAAATGCAAAAAAAATGCCAAAAAAATGTAAAAAAAAATGCAAAAAAATGCAAAAAAAATGCAAAAAAATGCAAAAAAAAATGCAAAAAAATGCAAAAAAAATGCCAAAAAAATGTAAAAAAAATGCAAAAAAAATGCAAAAAAAATGCCAAAAAAATGTAAAAAAAAATGCAAAAAAATGCAAAAAAAAATGCAAAAAAATGCAAAAAAAAATGCAAAAAAATGCAAAAAAAAATGCAAAAAAATGCAAAAAAAAATGCAAAAAAATGCAAAAAAAATGCCAAAAAAATGCAAAAAATAATGCAAAAAAAATGCAAAAAAAAATGCAAAAAAATGCAAAAAAAAATGCAAAAAAATGCAAAAAAAAATGCAAAAAAATGCAAAAAAATGCAAAAAAATGCAAAAAATAATGCAAAAAAATGCAAAAAAAAATGCAAAAAAAATGCAAAAAAAAAGCCAAAAAAATGTAAAAAAAATGCAAAAAAATGCAAAAAAAAATGCAAAAAAATGCAAAAAAATGTAAAAAAAAATGCAAAAAAAATGCAAAAAAAATGCAAAAAAAAATGCAAAAAAATGCAAAAAATAATGCAAAA
>JAKRKW010000492.1:0-23760 GCA_023566125.1 Zingel zingel | reverse complement strand
TTGGGTTTTTTTTGCATTTTTTTTTGCATTTTTTGTGGGTTTTTTTGCATTTTTTTTGCATTTTTTGTGGGTTTTTTTGCATTTTTTTTTGCATTTTTTGTGGGTTTTTTTTGCATTTTTTGTGGGTTTTTTTGCATTTTTTTTTGCATTTTTTGTGGTTTTTTTTGCATTTTTTTTGCATTTTTTTTGTGTTTTTTTGCATTTTTTGTGGGTTTTTTTGCATTTTTTTGTGGGTTTTTTTGCATTTTTTGTGGGTTTTTTTGCATTTTTTTTGCATTTTTTTGTGTTTTTTTTGCATTTTTTTGGTGTTTTTTTGCATTTTTTTGTGGGTTTTTTTGCATTTTTTTTTTGCATTTTTTTGTGTTTTTTTTTGCATTTTTTTGTGGGTTTTTTGCATTTTTTTGTGGGTTTTTTTGCATTTTTTGTGGGTTTTTTTGCATTTTTTTTGCATTTTTTTTGCATTTTTTGTGGGGTTTTTTGCAATTTTTTTGCATTTTTTTGCATTTTTTGTGGGGTTTTTTGCATTTTTTTGTGTTTTTTTTGCATTTTTTTGTGGGTTTTTTTGCATTTTTTTTGCATTTTTTTGTGGGTTTTTTTGCATTTTTTTGTGGGTTTTTTTGCATTTTTTTGTGGGTTTTTTTGCATTTTTTTTGCATTTTTTTGTGTTTTTTTTGCATTTTTTTGTGGGTTTTTTTGCATTTTTTTGTGTTTTTTTTGCATTTTTTTGCATTTTTTTTGCATTTTTTTGTGGGTTTTTTTGCATTTTTTTTGCATTTTTTTGTGGGTTTTTTTGCATTTTTTTTGCATTTTTGTGGGTTTTTTTGCATTTTTTTTGCATTTTTTTTGTGTTTTTTTTGCTTTTTTTTTGCATTTTTGTGGGTTTTTTTGCATTTTTTTTGCATTTTTTTTGCATTTTTTTTGCATTTTTTTTGGGTTTTTTTGCATTTTTTTGTGTTTTTTTTGCATTTTTTTGCATTTTTTTGTGTTTTTTTTGCATTTTTTTGTGGTTTTTTTTGCATTTTTTTTGTGGGTTTTTTTTGCATTTTTTGTGGATTTTTTTGCATTTTTTTTGCATTTTTTTTGCATTTTTGTGGGGTTTTTTGCATTTTTTTTTGCATTTTTTTGTGGGTTTTTTTGCATTTTTTTTGCATTTTTTTGTGTTTTTTTTGCATTTTTTTGTGGGTTTTTTTGCATTTTTTTGTGGGTTTTTTTGCATTTTTTTGTGGGTTTTTTTGCATTTTTTTTTGCATTTTTTGTGGGTTTTTTTGCATTTTTTTTGCATTTTTTTTGCTTTTTTTTTTGCATTTTTGTGGTTTTTTTGCATTTTTTTTGCATTTTTTTTGCATTTTTTTTGCATTTTTTGTGGGTTTTTTTGCATTTTTTTGTGTTTTTTTTGCATTTTTTTTTGCATTTTTTTGTGTTTTTTTTGCATTTTTTTGTGGGTTTTTTTTGCATTTTTTTGTGGGTTTTTTTGCATTTTTTGTGGGTTTTTTTGCATTTTTTTTGCATTTTTTTGCATTTTTTTGTGGGTTTTTTTGCATTTTTTTGTGGGTTTTTTTGCATTTTTTTGTGGGTTTTTTTGCATTTTTTTGTGTTTTTTTTGCATTTTTTTGCATTTTTTTTTGCATTTTTTTGTGGGTTTTTTTGCATTTTTTTTGCATTTTTTTGTGTTTTTTTTGCATTTTTTTGTGGGTTTTTTTGCATTTTTTTGTGGGTTTTTTTGCATTTTTTGTGGGTTTTTTTGCATTTTTTTTTGCATTTTTTTGCGTTTTTTTTGCATTTTTTTGCATTTTTTTTTGCATTTTTTTTGCTTTTTTTGCATTTTTTTTGCATTTTTTGTGGGTTTTTTTGCTTTTTTTTTGCATTTTTTTTTGCATTTTTTGTGTTTTTTTTTTGCATTTTTTTTTTGCATTTTTTTTTCATTTTTTTGTGGGTTTTTTTGCATTTTTTTTGCATTTTTTGTGGGTTTTTTGCATTTTTTTTGCATTTTTTTTGCATTTTTTTTGAATTTTTTTTTGTTTTTTTGCATTTTTTTTTGCATTTTTTTGTGGGTTTTTTTGCATTTTTTTGTGGGTTTTTTTGCATTTTTTGTGGGTTTTTTTGCATTTTTTTTGCATTTTTTTGCGTTTTTTTTTGCATTTTTTTGCATTTTTTTTGCATTTTTTTTGGTTTTTTTGCATTTTTTTTGCATTTTTTTGTGGGTTTTTTTGCATTTTTTTGTGGGTTTTTTTGCATTTTTTGTGGGTTTTTTTGCATTTTTTTTGCATTTTTTTGCATTTTTTTTGCATTTTTTGTGGGGTTTTTTGCAATTTTTTTGCATTTTTTTTGCATTTTTTGTGGGGTTTTTTGCATTTTTTTGCATTTTTTTTGCATTTTTTTGTGGGTTTTTTTGCATTTTTTTTGCATTTTTTTGTGGGTTTTTTTGCATTTTTTTTGCATTTTTGTGGGTTTTTTTGCATTTTTTTTGCATTTTTTTTGTGTTTTTTTTGCTTTTTTTTTGCATTTTTGTGGGTTTTTTTGCATTTTTTTTGCATTTTTTTTGCATTTTTTTTGCATTTTTTTTGGGTTTTTTTTGCATTTTTTTGTGTTTTTTTTGCATTTTTTTGCATTTTTTTGTGTTTTTTTTGCATTTTTTTGTGGTTTTTTTTGCATTTTTTTTTGTGGGGTTTTTTTGCATTTTTTGTGGATTTTTTTGCATTTTTTTTGCATTTTTTTTGCATTTTTGTGGGGTTTTTTGCATTTTTTTTTGCATTTTTTTGTGGGTTTTTTTGCATTTTTTTTGCATTTTTTTGTGTTTTTTTTGCATTTTTTTGTGGGTTTTTTTGCATTTTTTTGTGGGTTTTTTTGCATTTTTTTGTGGGTTTTTTTGCATTTTTTTTTGCATTTTTTGTGGGTTTTTTTGCATTTTTTTTGCATTTTTTTTGCTTTTTTTTTTGCATTTTTGTGGTTTTTTTTGCATTTTTTTTGCATTTTTTTTGCATTTTTTGTGGGTTTTTTTGCATTTTTTGTGTTTTTTTTGCATTTTTTTTTGCATTTTTTTGTGTTTTTTTTGCATTTTTTTGTGGGTTTTTTTGCATTTTTTTGTGGGTTTTTTTGCATTTTTTGTGGGTTTTTTTGCATTTTTTTTGCATTTTTTTGCATTTTTTTTGCATTTTTTGTGGGGTTTTTTGCAATTTTTTTGCATTTTTTTTGCATTTTTTGTGGGGTTTTTTGCATTTTTTTGTGTTTTTTTTGCATTTTTTTGCATTTTTTTTTGCATTTTTTTGTGGGTTTTTTTGCATTTTTTTTGCATTTTTTTGTGTTTTTTTTGCATTTTTTTGTGGGTTTTTTTGCATTTTTTTGTGGGTTTTTTTGCATTTTTTGTGGGTTTTTTTGCATTTTTTTTGCATTTTTTTGCGTTTTTTTTGCATTTTTTTGCATTTTTTTTTGCATTTTTTTTGCTTCTTTTGCATTTTTTTTGCATTTTTTGTGGGTTTTTTTGCTTTTTTTTGCATTTTTTTTTGCATTTTTTGTGTTTTTTTTTTGCATTTTTTTTTTGCATTTTTTTTTCATTTTTTTGTGGGTTTTTTTGCATTTTTTTTGCATTTTTTGTGGGTTTTTTGCATTTTTTTTGCATTTTTTTTGCATTTTTTTTGAATTTTTTTTTGTTTTTTTGCATTTTTTTTTGCATTTTTTGTGGGTTTTTTTTGCATTTTTTGTGGGTTTTTTTGCATTTTTTTGTGGGTTTTTTTTGCATTTTTTGTGGGTTTTTTTGCATTTTTTTGTGGGTTTTTTTGCATTTTTTGTGGGTTTTTTTGCATTTTTTTTGCATTTTTTTGTGTTTTTTTTGCATTTTTTTGTGGGTTTTTTTGCATTTTTTTTGTGGGTTTTTTTGCATTTTTTTTGCATTTTTGTGGGTTTTTTTGCATTTTTTTTGCATTTTTTTTGTGTTTTTTTTGCTTTTTTTTTGCATTTTTGTGGGTTTTTTTGCATTTTTTTTGCATTTTTTTTGCATTTTTTTTGGGTTTTTTTGCATTTTTTTGTGTTTTTTTTGCATTTTTTTGCATTTTTTTGTGTTTTTTTTGCATTTTTTTGTGGTTTTTTTTGCATTTTTTTTTGTGGGGTTTTTTTGCATTTTTTGTGGATTTTTTTGCATTTTTTTTGCATTTTTTTTGCATTTTTGTGGGGTTTTTTGCATTTTTTTTGCATTTTTTTGTGGGTTTTTTTTGCATTTTTTTGTGTTTTTTTTGCATTTTTTGTGGGTTTTTTTGCATTTTTTTGTGGGTTTTTTTGCATTTTTTTTTGCATTTTTTGTGGGTTTTTTTGCATTTTTTTTGCATTTTTTTTGCTTTTTTTTTTTGCATTTTTGTGGTTTTTTTTGCATTTTTTTTGCATTTTTTTTGCATTTTTTTTGCATTTTTTGTGGGTTTTTTTGCATTTTTTTGTGTTTTTTTTGCATTTTTTTTTGCATTTTTTTGTGTTTTTTTTTTGCATTTTTTTGTGGGTTTTTTTGCATTTTTTTGTGGTTTTTTTTGCATTTTTTGTGGGTTTTTTTGCATTTTTTTTGCATTTTTTTGCATTTTTTTTGCATTTTTTGTGGGGTTTTTTGCAATTTTTTTGCATTTTTTTTGCATTTTTTGTGGGGTTTTTTGCATTTTTTTTGCATTTTTTTGTGGGTTTTTTTGCATTTTTTTTTGCATTTTTTTGTGGGTTTTTTTGCATTTTTTTTGCATTTTTTTGTGTTTTTTTTGCATTTTTTTGTGGGTTTTTTTGCATTTTTTTGTGGGTTTTTTTGCATTTTTTGTGGGGTTTTTTGCATTTTTTTTGCATTTTTTTGTGTTTTTTTTGCATTTTTTTGTGTTTTTTTTGCATTTTTTTGTGGGTTTTTTTGCATTTTTTTGTGGGTTTTTTTTGCATTTTTTGTGGGGTTTTTTTGCATTTTTTTTGCATTTTTTTTGCATTTTTTTTGCATTTTTTTTGCATTTTTTGTGGGTTTTTTTGCTTTTTTTTTGCATTTTTTTTTGCATTTTTGTGTTTTTTTTTGCATTTTTTTTTGCATTTTTTTGTGGGTTTTTTTTGCATTTTTTTGTGTTTTTTTGCATTTTTTTTTTAATTTTTTTGTGGGTTTTTTTGCATTTTTTTTGCATTTTTTGTGGGTTTTTTTGCATTTTTTTTGCATTTTTTTGTGGGTTTTTTTGCATTTTTTTGTGGGTTTTTTTGCATTTTTTGTGGGTTTTTTTGCATTTTTTTTGCATTTTTTTGTGGGTTTTTTTGCATTTTTTTGTGGGTTTTTTTGCATTTTTTTTGCATTTTTTGTGGGTTTTTTTGCATTTTTTTTGCATTTTTTTTGCATTTTTTTTGCATTTTTTGTGGGTTTTTTTGCATTTTTTTTTGCATTTTTTGTGGGTTTTTTTGCATTTTTTTTGCATTTTTTTTTGCATTTTTTGTGTTTTTTTTTGCATTTTTTTTTTGCATTTTTTTTGCATTTTTTTGTGGGTTTTTTTGCATTTTTTTTGCATTTTTTGTGGGTTTTTTGCATTTTTTTTGCATTTTTTTTGCATTTTTTTTGCATTTTTTTTGGGTTTTTTTGCATTTTTTTTTGCATTTTTTGTGGGTTTTTTTGCATTTTTTTTGCATTTTTTGTGGGTTTTTTTGCATTTTTTTTGCATTTTTTTTTGTGTTTTTTTGCATTTTTATTTGCATTTTTTGTGGGTTTTTTGCATTTTTTTTGCATTTTTTGTGGGTTTTTTTGCTTTTTTTTTGCATTTTTTTTTGCATTTTTTTTTTGCATTTTTTTTGCATTTTTTTGTGGGTTTTTTTGCATTTTTTTTGCATTTTTTGTGGGTTTTTTGCATTTTTTTTGCATTTTTTTTGCATTTTTTTTGCATTTTTTTTGCATTTTTTTGGGGTTTTTTTGCATTTTTTTTTGCATTTTTTGTGGGTTTTTTTGCATTTTTTTTGCATTTTTTGTGGGTTTTTTTGCTTTTTTTTTGCATTTTTTTTTGCATTTTTTGTGTTTTTTTTTTGCATTTTTTTTTTGCATTTTTTTTTCATTTTTTTGTGGGTTTTTTTGCATTTTTTTTGCATTTTTTGTGGGTTTTTTGCATTTTTTTTGCATTTTTTTTGCATTTTTTTTGCATTTTTTTTGCATTTTTTTTGCATTTTTTGTGGGTTTTTTTGCATTTTTTTTGCATTTTTTTGTGGGTTTTTTTGCATTTTTTTGTGGGTTTTTTTGCATTTTTTGTGGGTTTTTTTGCATTTTTTTTGCATTTTTTTGTGGGTTTTTTTGCATTTTTTTGTGGGTTTTTTTGCATTTTTTTGCATTTTTTGTGGGTTTTTTTGCATTTTTTTTGCATTTTTTTTGCATTTTTTTTGCATTTTTTGTGGGTTTTTTTGCATTTTTTTTTGCATTTTTTGTGGGTTTTTTTGCATTTTTTTTGCATTTTTTTTTGCATTTTTTGTGTTTTTTTTTGCATTTTTTTTTTGCATTTTTTTTGCATTTTTTTGTGGGTTTTTTTGCATTTTTTTTGCATTTTTTGTGGGTTTTTTGCATTTTTTTTGCATTTTTTTTGCATTTTTTTTGCATTTTTTTTGGGTTTTTTTGCATTTTTTTTTTGCATTTTTTGTGGGTTTTTTTGCATTTTTTTTGCATTTTTTGTGGGTTTTTTTGCATTTTTTTTGCATTTTTTTTTGTGTTTTTTTGCATTTTTATTTGCATTTTTTGTGGGTTTTTTGCATTTTTTTTGCATTTTTTGTGGGTTTTTTTGCTTTTTTTTTGCATTTTTTTTTGCATTTTTTTTTTGCATTTTTTGTGGGTTTTTTGCATTTTTTTTGCATTTTTTTTGCATTTTTTTTGCATTTTTTTGGGGTTTTTTTGCATTTTTTTTTGCATTTTTTGTGGGTTTTTTTTGCATTTTTTTTGCATTTTTTGTGGGTTTTTTTGCTTTTTTTTGCATTTTTTTTTGCATTTTTTGTGTTTTTTTTTTGCATTTTTTTTTTGCATTTTTTTTTCATTTTTTTGTGGGTTTTTTTGCATTTTTTTTGCATTTTTTGTGGGTTTTTTGCATTTTTTTTGCATTTTTTTTGCATTTTTTTTGCATTTTTTGTGGGTTTTTTTGCATTTTTTTTTGCATTTTTTGTGGGTTTTTTTTGCATTTTTTGTGGGTTTTTTTGCATTTTTTTGTGGGTTTTTTTTGCATTTTTTTTGCATTTTTTGTGGGTTTTTTTGCATTTTTTTGTGGGTTTTTTTGCATTTTTTGTGGGTTTTTTTGCATTTTTTTTGCATTTTTTTGTGTTTTTTTTGCATTTTTTTGTGGGTTTTTTTGCATTTTTTTTGTAGGTTTTTTTGCATTTTTTTTGCATTTTTGTGGGTTTTTTTGCATTTTTTTTGCATTTTTTTTGTGTTTTTTTTGCTTTTTTTTTGCATTTTTGTGGGTTTTTTTGCATTTTTTTTGCATTTTTTTTGCATTTTTTTTGCATTTTTTTGCATTTTTTTGTGGTTTTTTTTGCATTTTTTTTTGTGGGGTTTTTTGCATTTTTTGTGGATTTTTTTGCATTTTTTTTGCATTTTTTTGCATTTTTGTGGGGTTTTTTGCATTTTTTTTTGCATTTTTTTGTGGGTTTTTTTGCATTTTATTTGCATTTTTTAGTGTTTTTTTTGCATTTTTTTGTGGGTTTTTTTGCATTTTTTTGTGGGTTTTTTTGCATTTTTTTGTGTTTTTTTTGCATTTTTTTTTGCATTTTTTTGTGTTTTTTTTGCATTTTTTTGTGGGTTTTTTTGCATTTTTTTTGCATTTTTTTGTGGTTTTTTTTGCATTTTTTGTGGGTTTTTTGCATTTTTTTTGCATTTTTTTTGCATTTTTTTTGCATTTTTTGTGGGTTTTTTTGCTTTTTTTTTGCATTTTTTTTGCATTTTTTGTGTTTTTTTTTGCATTTTTTTTTGCATTTTTTTGTGGGTTTTTTTGCATTTTTTTGTGTTTTTTTTGCATTTTTTTGTGTTTTTTTGCATTTTTTTTTTAATTTTTTTGTGGGTTTTTTTGCATTTTTTTTGCATTTTTTGTGGGTTTTTTTGCATTTTTTTGTGGGTTTTTTTGCATTTTTTGTGGGTTTTTTTGCATTTTTTTTGCATTTTTTTGTGGGTTTTTTTGCATTTTTTTGTGGGTTTTTTTGCATTTTTTTGTGGTTTTTTTTGCATTTTTTTTGCATTTTTTGTGGGTTTTTTTGCATTTTTTGTGGGTTTTTTTGCATTTTTTTGTGGGTTTTTTTTGCATTTTTTGTGGGTTTTTTTGCATTTTTTTTGCATTTTTTTTTGCATTTTTTGTGTTTTTTTTTGCATTTTTTTTTGCATTTTTTTGTGGGTTTTTTTTGCATTTTTTTGTGTTTTTTTTGCATTTTTTTGTGGGTTTTTTTTGCATTTTTTTGTGGGTTTTTTTTGCATTTTTTGTGGGTTTTTTTGCATTTTTTTTGCATTTTTTTTGCATTTTTTTTGCATTTTTTGTGGGTTTTTTTGCATTTTTTTTGCATTTTTTTTTGCATTTTTTGTGTTTTTTTTTGCATTTTTTTTTGCATTTTTTTGTGGGTTTTTTTTGCATTTTTTTGTGTTTTTTTTGCATTTTTTTGTGTTTTTTTGCATTTTTTTTTTAATTTTTTTGTGGGTTTTTTTGCATTTTTTTGTGGGTTTTTTTGCATTTTTTGTGGGTTTTTTTGCATTTTTTTTGCATTTTTTTGTGGGTTTTTTTGCATTTTTTTGTGGGTTTTTTTGCATTTTTTTGTGGTTTTTTTTGCATTTTTTTTGCATTTTTTGTGGGTTTTTTTGCATTTTTTTTGCATTTTTTTTGCATTTTTTTTGCATTTTTTGTGGGTTTTTTTGCATTTTTTTTTGCATTTTTTGTGGGTTTTTTTGCATTTTTTTTTGCATTTTTTTTTGCATTTTTTGTGGTTTTTTTTGCATTTTTTTTTTGCATTTTTTTTGCATTTTTTTTGTGGGTTTTTTTGCATTTTTTTTGCATTTTTTGTGGGTTTTTTGCATTTTTTTTGCATTTTTTTTGCATTTTTTTGCATTTTTTTTGCATTTTTTTTGTGTTTTTTTGCATTTTTTTTTGCATTTTTTGTGGGTTTTTTTGCATTTTTTTTGCATTTTTTGTTGGTTTTTTTGCATTTTTTTTGCATTTTTTTTGTGTTTTTTTGCATTTTTTTTTGCATTTTTTGTGGGTTTTTTGCATTTTTTTTGCATTTTTTGTGGGTTTTTTTGCTTTTTTTTTGCATTTTTTTTTGCATTTTTTGTGTTTTTTTTTGCATTTTTTTTTTGCATTTTTTGTGGGGTTTTTTGCATTTTTTGTGTTTTTTTTGCATTTTTTTGTGGGTTTTTTTGCATTTTTTTGTGGGTTTTTTTGCATTTTTTTTGCATTTTTTGTTGGTTTTTTTTGCATTTTTTTTGCATTTTTTTTGTGTTTTTTTGCATTTTTTTTGCATTTTTTGTGGGTTTTTTGCATTTTTTTTGCATTTTTTGTGGGTTTTTTTGCTTTTTTTTTTGCATTTTTTTTTTGCATTTTTTGTGTTTTTTTTTGCATTTTTTTTTTGCATTTTTTGTGGTTTTTTTGCATTTTTTGTGGGGTTTTTTGCATTTTTTGTGTTTTTTTTGCATTTTTTTTGTGGGTTTTTTTGCATTTTTTTGTGGGTTTTTTTGCATTTTTTTTGCATTTTTTTGTGTTTTTTTTGCATTTTTTTGTGGGTTTTTTTGCATTTTTTTGTGGGTTTTTTTGCATTTTTTGTGGGGTTTTTTGCATTTTTTTTGCATTTTTTTGTGTTTTTTTTGCATTTTTTTGTGTTGTTTTTGCATTTTTTTGTGGGTTTTTTTGCATTTTTTTGTGGGTTTTTTTTGCATTTTTTGTGGGTTTTTTTGCATTTTTTTTGCATTTTTTTGCATTTTTTTTGCATTTTTTGTGGGTTTTTTTGCTTTTTTTTTGCATTTTTTTTTGCATTTTTTGTGTTTTTTTTTGCATTTTTTTTTTAATTTTTTTGTGGGTTTTTTTGCATTTTTTTTGCATTTTTTGTGGGTTTTTTTGCATTTTTTTTGCATTTTTTTGTGGGTTTTTTTGCATTTTTTTGTGGGTTTTTTTGCATTTTTTGTGGGTTTTTTTGCATTTTTTTGCATTTTTTTGTGGGTTTTTTTGCATTTTTTTGTGGGTTTTTTTGCATTTTTTTTGTGGTTTTTTTTGCATTTTTTTTGCATTTTTTGTGGGTTTTTTTGCATTTTTTTTGCATTTTTTTTGCATTTTTTTTGTGTTTTTTTTGCATTTTTTTTGCATTTTTTTTGGGTTTTTTTGCATTTTTTTTGCATTTTTTGTGTTTTTTTTTGCATTTTTTTTTTGCATTTTTTTTGCATTTTTTGTGGGTTTTTTGCATTTTTTTTGCATTTTTTTTGCATTTTTTTTGCATTTTTTTTGGGTTTTTTTGCATTTTTTTTTTGCATTTTTTGTGGGTTTTTTTGCATTTTTTTTTGCATTTTTTGTGGGTTTTTTTGCATTTTTTTTTGCATTTTTTGTGGGTTTTTTTTGCATTTTTTTTGCATTTTTTGTGGGTTTTTTTGCATTTTTTTTTGCATTTTTTGTGGTTTTTTTTGCATTTTTTTTGCATTTTTTTTGTGTTTTTTTTGCATTTTTTGTGGGTTTTTTTGCATTTTTTTGTGGGTTTTTTTGCATTTTTTGTGGGTTTTTTTGCATTTTTTTTGCATTTTTTTGTGTTTTTTTTGCATTTTTTTGGTGTTTTTTTGCATTTTTTTGTGGGTTTTTTTGCATTTTTTTTTTGCATTTTTTTGTGTTTTTTTTGCATTTTTTTGTGGGTTTTTTGCATTTTTTTGTGGGTTTTTTTGCATTTTTTGTGGGTTTTTTTGCATTTTTTTTGCATTTTTTTTGCATTTTTTGTGGGGTTTTTTGCAATTTTTTTGCATTTTTTTGCATTTTTTGTGGGGTTTTTTGCATTTTTTTGTGTTTTTTTTTGCATTTTTTTGTGGGTTTTTTTGCATTTTTTTTGCATTTTTTTGTGGGTTTTTTTGCATTTTTTGTGGGTTTTTTTGCATTTTTTTTGCATTTTTTTTGCATTTTTTGTGGGGTTTTTTGCAATTTTTTTGCATTTTTTGTGGGGTTTTTTTGCATTTTTTTTGTGTTTTTTGTGGGTTTTTTTGCATTTTTTTGCATTTTTTTGTGGGTTTTTTTTGCATTTTTTTTGCATTTTTTTTGCATTTTTTGTGGGTTTTTTTGCATTTTTTTGTGGGTTTTTTTGCATTTTTTGTGGGTTTTTTTTGCATTTTTTTTGCATTTTTTTGTGTTTTTTTTGCATTTTTTTGTGTTTTTTTGCATTTTTTTTTGCATTTTTTGTGGGTTTTTTTGCATTTTTTTTGCATTTTTTGTGGGTTTTTTTGCTTTTTTTTTGCATTTTTTTTTGCATTTTTTGTGGGTTTTTTTTGCATTTTTTTTTTTGCATTTTTTTTGCATTTTTTTTGCATTTTTTTTGCATTTTTTTTGCATTTTTTTTGGGTTTTTTTTGCATTTTTTTTTGCATTTTTTGTGGGTTTTTTTGCATTTTTTTTGCATTTTTTGTGGGTTTTTTTGCATTTTTTTTTTGCATTTTTTTGTGGGTTTTTTTTGCATTTTTTTTGCATTTTTTGTGGGTTTTTTTGCATTTTTTTTGCATTTTTTGTGGTTTTTTTTGCATTTTTTTTGCATTTTTTTTTGTGTTTTTTTGCATTTTTTGTGGGTTTTTTTGCATTTTTTTGTGGGTTTTTTTGCATTTTTTGTGGGTTTTTTTTGCATTTTTTTTGCATTTTTTTTGTGTTTTTTTTGCATTTTTTGGGGGTTTTTTTGCATTTTTTTGTGGGTTTTTTTTGCATTTTTTTTTGCATTTTTTTGTGTTTTTTTTGCATTTTTTTGTGGGTTTTTTTGCATTTTTTTGTGGGTTTTTTTTGCATTTTTTGTGGGTTTTTTTGCATTTTTTTGTGTTTTTTTTGCATTTTTTGTGGGGTTTTTTGCAATTTTTTTGCATTTTTTTTGCATTTTTTGTGGGGTTTTTTTGCATTTTTTTGTGTTTTTTTTGCATTTTTTTGTGGGTTTTTTTGCATTTTTTTTGCATTTTTTTGTGGGTTTTTTTGCATTTTTTTGTGGGTTTTTTTTTGCATTTTTTGTGGGGTTTTTTGCATTTTTTTTGCATTTTTTTGTGGTTTTTTTGCATTTTTTTGTGTTTTTTTTGCATTTTTTTGTGGGTTTTTTTGCATTTTTTTGTGGGTTTTTTTGCATTTTTTTTGCATTTTTTTTGCATTTTTTGTGGGGTTTTTTGCAATCTTTTTGCATTTTTTTTGCATTTTTTGCATTTTTTTGTGTTTTTTTTGCATTTTTTTGTGTTTTTTTTGCATTTTTTGGGGGTTTTTTTGCATTTTTTTTGTGGGTTTTTTTGCATTTTTTTTTGCATTTTTTTGTGTTTTTTTTGCATTTTTTTGTGGGTTTTTTTGCATTTTTTTGTGGGTTTTTTTGCATTTTTGTGGGTTTTTTTGCATTTTTTTTGTGTTTTTTTTTGCATTTTTTGTGGGGTTTTTTGCAATTTTTTTGCATTTTTTTTGCATTTTTTGTGGGGTTTTTTGCATTTTTTTGTGTTTTTTTTGCATTTTTTTGTGGGTTTTTTTGCATTTTTTTTGCATTTTTTTGTGGGTTTTTTTGCATTTTTTTGTGGGTTTTTTTTGCATTTTTTGTGGGGTTTTTTGCATTTTTTTTGGCATTTTTTTGTGTTTTTTTTGCATTTTTTTGTGTTTTTTTTGCATTTTTTTTGTGGGTTTTTTTGCATTTTTTTTGCATTTTTTTTGCATTTTTTTTGCATTTTTTTTGCATTTTTTGTGGGGTTTTTTGCAATCTTTTTGCATTTTTTTTGCATTTTTTGCATTTTTTTGTGTTTTTTTTGCATTTTTTTTGTGGGTTTTTTTGCATTTTTTTGCATTTTTTTGTGGGTTTTTTTGCATTTTTTTTGCATTTTTTTGTGTTTTTTTTGCATTTTTTTGTGGGTTTTTTTGCATTTTTTTGTGGGTTTTTTTTGCATTTTTTGTGGGTTTTTTTTGCATTTTTTTTTGCATTTTTTTTGCATTTTTTGTGGGGTTTTTTGCATTTTTTTTGCATTTTTTTTGCATTTTTTTTGCATTTTTTTTGCATTTTTTGTGGGTTTTTTTGCATTTTTTTTGCATTTTTTGTGGGTTTTTTTGCTTTTTTTTTGCATTTTTTTTTGCATTTTTTGTGTTTTTTTTGCATTTTTTTTTGCATTTTTTTTGCATTTTTTTTGCATTTTTTGCATTTTTTTTGCATTTTTTGTGGGGTTTTTTGCATTTTTTTTGCATTTTTTTTGCATTTTTTGTGGGTTTTTTTTGCATTTTTTTTGCATTTTTTGTGGGGTTTTTTGCATTTTTTTTTGCAATTTTTTAGCATTTTTTTTGTGTTTTTTTGCATTTTTTTTTGCATTTTTTTGTGGGTTTTTTTTGCATTTTTTGTGGGTTTTTTTTGCATTTTTTTTGCATTTTTTTGTGGGTTTTTTTGCATTTTTTTTGCATTTTTTTTGTGTTTTTTTTGTGGGTTTTTTTTGCATTTTTTGTGGGTTTTTTTGCATTTTTTTTGCATTTTTTGTGGGTTTTTTTGCATTTTTTTTGCATTTTTTTTGCATTTTTTTTGCATTTTTTGTGGGTTTTTTTGCATTTTTTTTGCATTTTTTTGTGGGTTTTTTTTTGCATTTTTTTTTGCATTTTTTGTGTTTTTTTTTGCATTTTTTTGTGGGTTTTTTTGCATTTTTTTGTGGGTTTTTTTTGCATTTTTTTTGCATTTTTTGTGGGTTTTTTTGCATTTTTTTTGCATTTTTTTTTGCATTTTTTGTGGGTTTTTTTGCATTTTTTTTTGCATTTTTTTGTGGGTTTTTTTGCATTTTTTTTGTGTTTTTTTTGGATTTTTTTTGTGTTTTTTTGCATTTTTTTTAAATTTTTTTGTGGGTTTTTTTGCATTTTTTGTGGGTTTTTTTGCATTTTTTTTGCATTTTTTTGTGGGTTTTTTTTGCATTTTTTTGTGGGTTTTTTTGCATTTTTTGTGGGTTTTTTTGCATTTTTTTTTGCATTTTTTTGTGGGTTTTTTTGCATTTTTTTGTGGGTTTTTTTGCATTTTTTTGTGGGTTTTTTTGCATTTTTTTTGCATTTTTTGCATTTTTTTTGCATTTTTTTTGCATTTTTTTTGCATTTTTTGTGGGTTTTTTTGCATTTTTTTTTGCATTTTTTGTGGGTTTTTTTGCATTTTTTTTGCATTTTTTTGTGTTTTTTTTTGCATTTTTTTTTTGCATTTTTTGTGGGTTTTTTGCATTTTTTTTGCATTTTTTGTGGGTTTTTTTGCTTTTTTTTTGCATTTTTTTTTGCATTTTTTGTGTTTTTTTTTGCATTTTTTTTTTGCATTTTTTTTGCATTTTTTTGTGGGTTTTTTTTGCATTTTTTTGCATTTTTTGTGGGTTTTTTGCATTTTTTTTGCATTTTTTTTGCATTTTTTGTGGGTTTTTTTGCATTTTTTTTGCATTTTTTTTGCATTTTTTTGTGGGTTTTTTTTTGCATTTTTTTGCATTTTTTGTGGGTTTTTTGCATTTTTTTTGCATTTTTTTGCATTTTTTGTGGGTTTTTTTGCATTTTTTTTGCATTTTTTTTGCATTTTTTTTTGCATTTTTTGTGGGTTTTTTTGCATTTTTTTTGCATTTTTTGTGGGTTTTTTTGCATTTTTTTTGCATTTTTTTTGCATTTTTTTGCATTTTTTTTTGCATTTTTTGTGGGTTTTTTTGCATTTTTTTTGCATTTTTTGTGGGTTTTTTTGCTTTTTTTTTCATTTTTTTTGCATTTTTTTGTGTTTTTTTTGCATTTTTTTGTGGGTTTTTTTGCATTTTTTTGTGGGTTTTTTTGCATTTTTTGTGGGTTTTTTTGCATTTTTTTTTCATTTTTTTTCATTTTTTTGTGTTTTTTTTTGCATTTTTTTGTGTTTTTTTTGCATTTTTTTGTGGGTTTTTTTGCATTTTTTTGTGGGTTTTTTTGCATTTTTTGTGGGTTTTTTTGCATTTTTTTTGCATTTTTTTTGCATTTTTTGTGGGGTTTTTTGCAATTTTTTTGCATTTTTTTGCATTTTTTGTGGGGTTTTTTGCATTTTTTTGTGTTTTTTTTGCATTTTTTTGTGGTTTTTTTTGCATTTTTTTGTGGGTTTTTTTGCATTTTTTTTTGCATTTTTTTGTGTTTTTTTTGCATTTTTTGTGGGTTTTTTTGCATTTTTTTTGCATTTTTTGTGGGGTTTTTTGCATTTTTTTTGCATTTTTTGTTGGGTTTTTTTGCATTTTTTTTTTGCATTTTTTGTGGGTTTTTTTGCATTTTTTTTGCATTTTTTTTGTGTTTTTTTGCATTTTTTTTTGCATTTTTTGTGGGTTTTTTGCATTTTTTTTGCATTTTTTGTGGGTTTTTTTGCTTTTTTTTTGCATTTTTTTTTGCATTTTTTGTGTTTTTTTTTGCATTTTTTTTTTGCATTTTTTTTGCATTTTTTTGTGGGTTTTTTTTGCATTTTTTTTGCATTTTTTGTGGGTTTTTTTGCATTTTTTTTGCATTTTTTTTGCATTTTTTGTGGGTTTTTTTGCATTTTTTTTTGCATTTTTTGTGGGGTTTTTTTGCATTTTTTTTGCATTTTTTGTGGGTTTTTTTGCATTTTTTTTTGCATTTTTTGTGGTTTTTTTTGCATTTTTTTTGCATTTTTTGTGGGGTTTTTTGCAATTTTTTTGCATTTTTTTTGCATTTTTTGTGGTTTTTTTTGCATTTTTTTTGCATTTTTTGTGGGGTTTTTTGCAATTTTTTTGCATTTTTTTTGCATTTTTTGTGGGGTTTTTTGCATTTTTTTTGCAATTTTTTTGCATTTTTTTGTGTTTTTTTGCATTTTTTTTTGCATTTTTTTGTGGGGTTTTTTGCATTTTTTGTGGGTTTTTTTTCATTTTTTTTCATTTTTTTGTGGGTTTTTTGCATTTTTTTTGCATTTTTTTGTGTTTTTTTTGCATTTTTTTGTGGGTTTTTTTGCATTTTTTTGTGGGTTTTTTTGCATTTTTTTTGCATTTTTTGTGGGTTTTTTTGCATTTTTTTTGCATTTTTTGTGGGTTTTTTTGCATTTTTTTTTGCACTTTTTTGTGCGTTTTTTTTGCATTTTTTTTGCATTTTTTGTGGGTTTTTTTGCATTTTTTTTTGCATTTTTTGTGGGTTTTTTTGCATTTTTTTTGCATTTTTTTGCATTTTTTTTTGCATTTTTTGTGGGTTTTTTGCATTTTTTTTGCATTTTTTGTGGGTTTTTTTGCTTTTTTTTTGCATTTTTTTTTGCATTTTTTGTGTTTTTTTTGCATTTTTTTTTGCATTTTTTTTGCATTTTTTTTGCATTTTTTGTGGTTTTTTTTGCATTTTTTTTGCATTTTTTTTGCATTTTTTGTGGGGTTTTTTGCATTTTTTTTTGCATTTTTTTTGCATTTTTTTTGCATTTTTTGTGGGGTTTTTTGCATTTTTTTTGCATTTTTTGTGGGGTTTTTTGCATTTTTTTTGCAATTTTTTTGCATTTTTTTGTGTTTTTTTGCATTTTTTTTTGCATTTTTTTGTGGGTTTTTTTGCATTTTTTGTGGGTTTTTTTGCATTTTTTTTGCATTTTTTTGTGGGTTTTTTGCATTTTTTTTGCATTTTTTTGTGTTTTTTTTGCATTTTTTTGTGGGTTTTTTTGCATTTTTTTGTGGGTTTTTTTGCATTTTTTTTGCATTTTTTGTGGGTTTTTTTGCATTTTTTTTGCATTTTTTTTGCATTTTTTGTGGGTTTTTTTGCATTTTTTTTTGCATTTTTTTGTGGGTTTTTTTTGCATTTTTTTTGCATTTTTTGTGGGTTTTTTTGCATTTTTTTGTGGGTTTTTTTGCATTTTTTTTGCATTTTTTGTGGGTTTTTTTGCATTTTTTTTGCATTTTTTTTGCATTTTTTGTGGGTTTTTTTGCATTTTTTTTTGCATTTTTTGTGGGTTTTTTTGCATTTTTTTTGCATTTTTTTTGTGTTTTTTTGCATTTTTTTTGCATTTTTTGTGGGTTTTTTGCATTTTTTTTGCATTTTTTGTGGGTTTTTTTGCTTTTTTTTTGCATTTTTTTTTGCATTTTTTGTGTTTTTTTTTGCATTTTTTTTTTGCATTTTTTTTGCATTTTTTTGTGGGTTTTTTTTGCATTTTTTTTGCATTTTTTGTGGGTTTTTTGCATTTTTTTTGCATTTTTTTTTGCATTTTTTTTGCATTTTTTTTGGGTTTTTTTGCATTTTTTTTTGCATTTTTTGTGGGTTTTTTTGCATTTTTTTTTGCATTTTTTGTGGGTTTTTTTGCATTTTTTTTTTGCATTTTTTGTGGGGTTTTTTTGCATTTTTTTGCATTTTTTGTGGGTTTTTTTTGCATTTTTTTTGTGTTTTTGTTGCATTTTTTTTTGCATTTTTTTGTGGGTTTTTTTTGCATTTTTTGTGGGTTTTTTTGCATTTTTTTTGCATTTTTTTGTGGGTTTTTTGCATTTTTTTTTGCATTTTTTTTGTGTTTTTTTTGCATTTTTTTGTGGGTTTTTTTGCATTTTTTTGTGGGTTTTTTTGCATTTTTTTTGCATTTTTTGTGGGTTTTTTTGCATTTTTTTTGCATTTTTTGTGGGTTTTTTTGCATTTTTTTGTGGGTTTTTTTGCATTTTTTTTGCATTTTTTGTGGGTTTTTTTGCATTTTTTTTGCATTTTTTGTGGGTTTTTTTGCATTTTTTTTTGCATTTTTTGTGGGTTTTTTTGCATTTTTTTTGCATTTTTTTTGTGTTTTTTTGCATTTTTTTTTTGCATTTTTTGTGGGTTTTTTGCATTTTTTTTGCATTTTTTGTGGGTTTTTTTGCTTTTTTTTTGCATTTTTTTTTGCATTTTTTGTGTTTTTTTTGCATTTTTTTTTTGCATTTTTTTTGCATTTTTTTGTGGGTTTTTTTGCATTTTTTTTGCATTTTTTGTGGGGTTTTTTGCATTTTTTTTGCATTTTTTTTGCATTTTTTGTGGGTTTTTTTGCATTTTTTTTTGCATTTTTTGTGGGGTTTTTTTGCATTTTTTTTGCATTTTTTGTGGGTTTTTTTGTTTTTTTGCATTTTTTGTGGTTTTTTTTGCATTTTTTTTGCATTTTTTTTGTGTTTTTTTGCATTTTTTGTGGGTTTTTTTGCATTTTTTTGTGGGTTTTTTTGCATTTTTTGTGGGGTTTTTTGCAATTTTTTTGCATTTTTTTTGCATTTTTTGTGGGGTTTTTTGCATTTTTTTGTGTTTTTTTGCATTTTTTTTTGCATTTTTTTGTGGGGTTTTTTGCATTTTTTGTGGGTTTTTTTTCATTTTTTTTCATTTTTTTGTGGGTTTTTTGCATTTTTTTTGCATTTTTTTGTGTTTTTTTTGCATTTTTTTGTGGGTTTTTTTGCATTTTTTTGTGGGTTTTTTTGCATTTTTTTTGCATTTTTTGTGGGTTTTTTTGCATTTTTTTTGCATTTTTTGTGGGTTTTTTTGCATTTTTTTTTGCACTTTTTTGTGCGTTTTTTTTGCATTTTTTTTGCATTTTTTGTGGGTTTTTTTGCATTTTTTTTTGCATTTTTTGTGGGTTTTTTTGCATTTTTTTTGCATTTTTTTGCATTTTTTTTTGCATTTTTTGTGGGTTTTTTGCATTTTTTTTGCATTTTTTGTGGGTTTTTTTGCTTTTTTTTTGCATTTTTTTTTGCATTTTTTGTGTTTTTTTTGCATTTTTTTTTGCATTTTTTTTGCATTTTTTTTGCATTTTTTGTGGTTTTTTTTGCATTTTTTTTGCATTTTTTTTGCATTTTTTGTGGGGTTTTTTGCATTTTTTTTTGCATTTTTTTTGCATTTTTTTTGCATTTTTTGTGGGGTTTTTTGCATTTTTTTTGCATTTTTTGTGGGGTTTTTTGCATTTTTTTTGCAATTTTTTTGCATTTTTTTGTGTTTTTTTTGCATTTTTTTTTGCATTTTTTTGTGGGTTTTTTTTGCATTTTTTGTGGGTTTTTTTGCATTTTTTTTGCATTTTTTTGTGGGTTTTTTGCATTTTTTTTGCATTTTTTTGTGTTTTTTTTGCATTTTTTTGTGGGTTTTTTTGCATTTTTTTGTGGGTTTTTTTGCATTTTTTTTGCATTTTTTGTGGGTTTTTTTGCATTTTTTTTGCATTTTTTTTGCATTTTTTGTGGGTTTTTTTGCATTTTTTTTTGCATTTTTTTGTGGGTTTTTTTTGCATTTTTTTTGCATTTTTTGTGGGTTTTTTTGCATTTTTTTGTGGGTTTTTTTGCATTTTTTTTGCATTTTTTGTGGGTTTTTTTGCATTTTTTTTGCATTTTTTTTGCATTTTTTGTGGGTTTTTTTGCATTTTTTTTTGCATTTTTTGTGGGTTTTTTTGCATTTTTTTTGCATTTTTTTTGTGTTTTTTTGCATTTTTTTTGCATTTTTTGTGGGTTTTTTGCATTTTTTTTGCATTTTTTGTGGGTTTTTTTGCTTTTTTTTTGCATTTTTTTTTGCATTTTTTGTGTTTTTTTTTGCATTTTTTTTTTGCATTTTTTTTGCATTTTTTTGTGGGTTTTTTTTTGCATTTTTTTTGCATTTTTTGTGGGTTTTTTGCATTTTTTTTGCATTTTTTTTTGCATTTTTTTTGCATTTTTTTGGGGTTTTTTTGCATTTTTTTTTGCATTTTTTGTGGGTTTTTTTGCATTTTTTTTTGCATTTTTTGTGGGTTTTTTTGCATTTTTTTTTGCATTTTTTGTGGGGTTTTTTTGCATTTTTTTGCATTTTTTGTGGGTTTTTTTGCATTTTTTTTGTGTTTTTGTTGCATTTTTTTTTGCATTTTTTTGTGGGTTTTTTTGCATTTTTTGTGGGTTTTTTTGCATTTTTTTTGCATTTTTTTGTGGGTTTTTTGCATTTTTTTTGCATTTTTTTGTGTTTTTTTTGCATTTTTTTGTGGGTTTTTTTGCATTTTTTTTGCATTTTTTGTGGGTTTTTTTGCATTTTTTTTGCATTTTTTTTGCATTTTTTTTGCATTTTTTGTGGGTTTTTTTGCATTTTTTTTTGCATTTTTTTTGCATTTTTTTTGCATTTTTTGTGGGTTTTTTTGCATTTTTTTTTGCATTTTTTGTGGGTTTTTTTGCATTTTTTTTGCATTTTTTTTGCATTTTTTTTTGCATTTTTTTGCATTTTTTGTGGGTTTTTTGCATTTTTTTTGCATTTTTTGTGGGTTTTTTTGCCTTTTTTTGCATTTTTTTTTGCATTTTTTTTTGCATTTTTTTGTGGGTTTTTTTGCATTTTTTTTTGTGTTTTTTTTGCATTTTTTTGTGTTTTTATGCATTTTTTTTTTAATTTTTTTGTGGGGTTTTTTTGCATTTTTTTTGCATTTTTTGTGGGTTTTTTTGCATTTTTTTTGCATTTTTTTGTGGGTTTTTTTGCATTTTTTTGTGGGTTTTTTTGCATTTTTTGTGGGTTTTTTTGCATTTTTTTTGCATTTTTTTTGCATTTTTTGTGGGTTTTTTTGCATTTTTTTTTGCATTTTTTGTGGGTTTTTTTGCATTTTTTTTGCATTTTTTTTGCGTTTTTTTTGGGTTTTTTTGCATTTTTTTTTTGCATTTTTGTGGGTTTTTTTGCATTTTTTTTGCATTTTTTTTGTGTTTTTTTGCATTTTTTGTGGTTTTTTTTGCATTTTTTTGTGGGTTTTTTTGCATTTTTTGTGGGGTTTTTTGCATTTTTTTTGCATTTTTTTGTGTTTTTTTTGCATTTTTTTGTGGGTTTTTTTGCATTTTTTTGTGGGTTTTTTTGCATTTTTTTTTGCATTTTTGTGGGTTTTTTTGCATTTTTTTTGCATTTTTTTTGTGTTTTTTTTGCTTTTTTTTTGCATTTTTGTGGGTTTTTTTGCATTTTTTTTTTAATTTTTTTGTGGGTTTTTTTTGCATTTTTTTGCATTTTTTGTGGGTTTTTTTGCATTTTTTTTGCATTTTTTTGTGGGTTTTTTTGCATTTTTTTGTGGGTTTTTTTGCATTTTTTGTGGGTTTTTTTGCATTTTTTTTGCATTTTTTTGTGGGTTTTTTTGCATTTTTTTGTGGGTTTTTTTGCATTTTTTTGTGGGTTTTTTTGCATTTTTTTTGCATTTTTTGTGGGTTTTTTTGCATTTTTTTTGCATTTTTTTGTGTTTTTTTTTGCATTTTTTTGTGGGTTTTTTTGCATTTTTTTGTGGGTTTTTTTGCATTTTTTTTGCATTTTTTGTGGGGTTTTTTGCATTTTTTTTGCAATTTTTTTGCATTTTTTTTGTGTTTTTTTGCATTTTTTTTTGCATTTTTTTGTGGGTTTTTTTGCATTTTTTGTGGGTTTTTTTGCATTTTTTTTTGCATTTTTTTTGCATTTTTTTTGCATTTTTTGTGGGTTTTTTTGCATTTTTTTTGCATTTTTTTTGCATTTTTTGTGGGTTTTTTTGCATTTTTTTTGCATTTTTTGTTGGTTTTTTTGCATTTTTTTTGCATTTTTTTTGTGTTTTTTTGCATTTTTTTTTGCATTTTTTGTGGGTTTTTTGCATTTTTTTTGCATTTTTTGTGGGTTTTTTTGCTTTTTTTTTGCATTTTTTTTTGCATTTTTTGTGTTTTTTTTTGCATTTTTTTTTGCATTTTTTTTGCATTTTTTTGTGGGTTTTTTTTGCATTTTTTTTGCATTTTTTGTGGGTTTTTTGCATTTTTTTTGCATTTTTTTTTGCATTTTTTTTGTATTTTTTGGGGTTTTTTTGCATTTTTTTGCATTTTTTGTGGGTTTTTTTGCATTTTTTTTGCATTTTTTGTGGGTTTTTTTGCATTTTTTTTTGCATTTTTTGTGGGGTTTTTTTGCATTTTTTTTGCATTTTTTGTGGGTTTTTTTGCATTTTTTTTGCAATTTTTTTGCATTTTTTTTGTGTTTTTTTGCATTTTTTGCATTTTTTTTTGCATTTTTTTTTGCATTTTTTTGTGGGTTTTTTTGCATTTTTTTTGTGTTTTTTTTGCATTTTTTGTGTTTTTTTGCATTTTTTTTTTTATTTTTTTGTGGGTTTTTTTTGCATTTTTTTTGCATTTTTTGTGGGTTTTTTTGCATTTTTTTTGCATTTTTTTGTGGGTTTTTTTGCATTTTTTGTGGGTTTTTTTGCATTTTTTTTGCATTTTTTTGTGGGTTTTTTTGCATTTTTTTGTGGGTTTTTTTGCATTTTTTTGTGGGTTTTTTTGCATTTTTTTTTGCATTTTTTGTGGGTTTTTTTGCATTTTTTTTGCATTTTTTTTGCATTTTTTGTGGGTTTTTTTGCATTTTTTTTTGCATTTTTTGTGGGTTTTTTTGCATTTTTTTTGCATTTTTTTGTGTTTTTTTGCATTTTTTTTTGCATTTTTTGTGGGTTTTTTGCATTTTTTTTGCATTTTTTGTGGGTTTTTTTGCTTTTTTTTTGCATTTTTTTTTTGCATTTTTTTTGCATTTTTTTGTGGGTTTTTTTGCATTTTTTTTTGCATTTTTGTGGGTTTTTTGCATTTTTTTTGCATTTTTTTTGCATTTTTTTTGCATTTTTTTGGGGTTTTTTTGCATTTTTTTTTGCATTTTTTGTGGGTTTTTTTGCATTTTTTTTGCATTTTTTGTGGGGTTTTTTGCATTTTTTTTTGCATTTTTTGTGGGGTTTTTTTGCATTTTTTTTGCATTTTTTGTGGGTTTTTTTGCATTTTTTTTTGCATTTTTTGTGGTTTTTTTTGCATTTTTTTTGCATTTTTTTTGTGTTTTTTTGCATTTTTTGTGGGTTTTTTTGCATTTTTTTGTGGGTTTTTTTGCATTTTTTGTGGGTTTTTTTGCATTTTTTTTGCATTTTTTTGTGTTTTTTTTGCATTTTTTTGTGGGTTTTTTTGCATTTTTTTGTGGGTTTTTTTGCATTTTTTTTTGCATTTTTGTGGGTTTTTTTGCATTTTTTTTGCATTTTTTTTGTGTTTTTTTTGCTTTTTTTTGCATTTTTGTGGGTTTTTTTGCATTTTTTTTGCATTTTTTTTGCATTTTTTGTGGGTTTTTTTGCATTTTTTTGTGGGTTTTTTTGCATTTTTTTGTGGGTTTTTTTTTGCATTTTTTGTGGATTTTTTTGCATTTTTTTTTGCATTTTTTTTGCATTTTTTGTGGGTTTTTTTGCATTTTTTTGTGTTTTTTTTGCATTTTTTTGTGGGTTTTTTTGCATTTTTTTTGCATTTTTTTGTGTTTTTTTTGCATTTTTTTGTGGGTTTTTTGCATTTTTTTGTGGGTTTTTTTGCATTTTTTGTGGGTTTTTTTGCATTTTTTTTGCATTTTTTTTTGCATTTTTTTTTGCATTTTTTGTGGGGTTTTTTGCAATTTTTTTGCATTTTTTTTGCATTTTTTGTGGGGTTTTTTGCATTTTTTTGTGTTTTTTTTGCATTTTTTTGTGGGTTTTTTTGCATTTTTTTTGCATTTTTTTGTGGGTTTTTTTGCATTTTTTTGCATTTTTTTGTGTTTTTTTTGCATTTTTTGTGGGTTTTTTTGCATTTTTTTTGCATTTTTTGTGGGTTTTTTTGCATTTTTTTGCAATTTTTTTGCATTTTTTTTGTGTTTTTTTGCATTTTTTTTTGCATTTTTTTGTGGGTTTTTTTGCATTTTTTGTGGGTTTTTTTGCATTTTTTTTGCATTTTTTTGTGGGTTTTTTGCATTTTTTTTGCATT
>JAKRKW010000491.1:17500-20000 GCA_023566125.1 Zingel zingel | reverse complement strand
ATGTGGTCTTACCTAGCTACCGAGCATGTGGTCTTACCTAGCTACTGAGCATGTGGTCTTACCTAGCTACTGAGCATGTGGCCTTACCTAGCTACTGAGCATGTGGTCTTACCTAGCTACTGAGCATGTGGTCTTACCTAGCTACTGAGCATGTGATCTTACCTAGCTACTGAGCATGTGGTCTTACCTAGCTACTGAGCATGTAGTCCTTACCTAGCTACTGAGCATGTGATCTTACCTAGCTACTGAGCATGTGGTCTTACCTAGCTACTGAGCATGTGGTCTTACCTAGCTACTGAGCATGTGGTCTTACCTAGCTACTGAGCGTGTGGTCTTACCTAGCTACTGAGCATGTAGTCCTTACCTAGCTACTGAGCATGTGGTCTTACCTAGCTACTGAGCATGTGGTCTTACCTAGCTACTGAGCATGTAGTCCTTACCTAGCTACTGAGCATGTGGTCTTACCTAGCTACTGAGCATGTAGTCCTTACCTAGCTACTGAGCATGTGATCTTACCTAGCTACCGAGCATGTGACCTTACCTAGCTACTGAGCATGTGGTCTTACCTAGCTACTGAGCATGTGATCTTACCTAGCTACTGAGCATGTGGTCTTACCTAGCTACTGAGCATGTGGTCTTACCTAGCTACTGAGCATGTGATCTTACCTAGCTACTGAGCATGTGGTCTTACCTAGCTACTGAGCATGTGGTCTTACCTAGCTACTGAGCATGTGCGACTGCCAACAAAGATGTTCCAGCAGTAAGAGGTCTCACTCTGGAGCTAAAACAGAGACCTGAACACAGGGGGAAAAGAGGAGCTGCTATGTAAACATATTCTGATATAACCTCAAAATGCATTTATGAACCTGAAAATGAGCAGAATATGAGCTCTTTTGAGAGTGAATGAAGTGGTGAGAGAGTGAATGAAGTGGTGAAAGAGTGAATGAAGTGGTGAGAGAGTGAATGAGGTGGTGAGAGAGTGAATGAAGTGGTGAGAGAGTGAATGAAGTGGAGAGAGAGTGAATGAAGTGGAGAGAGAGTGGATGAAGTGGTGAGAGAGTGAATGAAGTGGTGAGAGAGTGAATGAAGTGGTGAGAGTGAATGAAGTGGTGAGAGAGTGAATGAAGTGGAGAGAGAGTGGATGAAGTGGTGAGAGAGTGAATGAAGTGGTGAGAGAGTGAATGAAGTGGTGAATGAAGTGGTGAGAGAGTGAATGAAGTGGTGAGAGAGTGAATGAAGTGGAGAGAGAGTGGATGAAGTGGTGAGAGAGTGAATGAAGTGGAGAGAGAGTGAATGAAGTGGTGAGAGAGTGAATGAAGTGGTGAGAGAGTGAATGAAGTGGTGAGAGTGAATGAAGTGGTGAGAGAGTGAATGAAGTGGTGAGAGTGAATGAAGTGGTGAGAGAGTGAATGAGGTGGTGAGAGAGTGAATGAAGTGGTGAGAGAGTGAATGAAGTGGTGAGAGAGTGAATGAAGTGGTGAGAGTGAATGAAGTGGTGAGAGAGTGAATGAAGTGGAGAGAGAGTGGATGAAGTGGTGAGAGAGTGAATGAAGTGGTGAGAGAGTGAATGAAGTGGTGAATGAAGTGGTGAGAGAGTGAATGAAGTGGTGAGAGAGTGAATGAAGTGGAGAGAGAGTGGATGAAGTGGTGAGAGAGTGAATGAAGTGGTGAGAGAGTGAATGAAGTGGTGAATGAAGTGGTGAGAGAGTGAATGAAGTGGTGAGAGAGGGAATGAAGTGGTGAGAGAGTGAATGAAGTGGAGAGAGAGTGAATGAAGTGGAGAGAGAGTGGATGAAGTGGTGAGAGAGTGAATGAAGTGGAGAGAGAGTGAATGAAGTGGAGAGAGAGTGAATGAAGTGGTGAATGAAGTGGTGAGAGAGTGAATGAAGTGGAGAGAGAGTGAATGAAGTGGAGAGAGAGTGAATGAAGTGGTGAGAGAGTGAATGAAGTGGAGAGAGAGTGAATGAAGTGGAGAGAGAGTGGATGAAGTGGTGAGAGAGTGGATGAAGTGGTGAGAGAGTGAATGAAAGGGTGAGAGAGTGAATGAAGTGGTGAGAGAGTGGATGAAGTGGAGAGAGAGTGAATGAAGTGGAGAGAGAGTGAATGAATGAAGTGGAGAGAGAGTGAATGAAGTGGAGAGAGAGTGTATGAAGTGGTGAGAGAGTGAATGAAGTGGTGAGAGTGAATGAGGTGGTGAGAGAGTGAATGAAGTGGTGAGAGAGTGAATGAAGTGGTGAGAGTGAATGAAGTGGTGAGAGAGTGAATGAAGTGGAGAGAGAGTGGATGAAGTGGTGAGAGAGTGAATGAAGTGGTGAGAGAGTGAATGAAGTGGTGAATGAAGTGGTGAGAGAGTGAATGAAGTGGTGAGAGAGTGAATGAAGTGGAGAGAGAGTGGATGAAGTGGTGAGAGAGTGAATGAAGTGGTGAGAGAGTGAATGAAGTGGTGAATGAAGTGGTGAGAGAGTGAATGAAGTGGTGAGAGAGGGAATGAAGTGGTGAG
>JAKRKW010000491.1:0-2500 GCA_023566125.1 Zingel zingel | reverse complement strand
TCCTCCAGTGTTTCCTCTCCTCCAGTGTCTCCTCCAGTGTTTCTTCTCCTCCAGTATCTCCTCCATTGTCTCCTCTCCTCCAGTGTCTCCTCCAGTGTTTCCTCCAGTGTTTCCTCTGTTCCAGGTTCTACAGCTGAGCACCAGACACACCCTGACCTCTGACCTTTGACCCCTGAAGGAGCCATGAACCGTCTCCACAACTCTCTGGGTCCTCCTGAATCCGTCAGTCCGTCTGCAGTGAGTCTCAACACATGATCATATAACGGGCCGGCAACATTTCACGCGTAACACTACGCACACCGGACAGAGAGCAGCGTAGTTGTCTCACTGTCTGACCGCGTAAAGACAGGACTGTCTTTTATATATGTTACGCGAGGTGTAATAAGAAGTAAAAAATGGATAAAAGTAAAGTGTGAAGGAACTGTAGAGTGATGTGAAATGATTCGGGTGGAGTGAGGGTCTGGTGAGCGAAAAAAGAGTCTCTTTTTATTTTATTTTTATTCATTTCTTCATTTGAAAGGGGACAGTGAACATTAATCAACATTAAAACAATGTAAATGTGCCCGAGTTAGCTCAAAGGTGCTTCATCGGTAGTCCCCCAGCCAGATGTAGAACAGGCAGAGAGTTAGGGCTCAAATGTTCAGACTAAAAAAATTATTATTATTATAATTAATCTGACAGTCAGAGAAAAAAGGCAACAAAAAGGTCGAAAAAATGTCGAAAAAATGTCGAAAAAAAGGCAACAAAAAAATGACGAAAATCATTTTTTTTAAAAAGCGACAAAAAATGTCGATACATTTTTGAAAAAATTCCAAAAAAAAAAGCGACAAAAAATGTTGAAAATAAGTCTAAAAAAAACCACACAAAATTTTTAAAAAAAGCAACGAAAAATGTTGAAAAAAAAGCGACAAAAATTCTAAAAAATGTTGAAAAATTTTATAAAAAAAAAAGACAAAAAATGTCAAAGATTTTTTTTAAAAAAAAAAGCGAAAAAAATGGCGATACATTTTTGAAAAAATTCCAAAAAAAGCAACAAAAAATTTCAATTTTTTTTTTTTTTAAAAGCAACGAAAAATATTGAAAAAAATTCGAAAAAATGTCGAAAAAAGGGGACAAAAAAAGTGACGAAAAATGTTGAAATCTTTTTTTTAAAATACAAAAAATGTCCACATTTTTTTGGAAAAAAGCGACTAAAAATGTTAAAAAAATGTCGATACATTTTTCTTAAAAAAAGCGACGAAATATGTTGTAAAAATTTTGAACAAATACAAAAAATGCAACAAAAAATGTCCACATTTTTTTTTAAAAGCGACAAAAAATGTCGAAAAAATATATGAAAAATGTCGAAAATAAGTCTAAAAAAAAACCCGACAAAAATGTCTAAAAAATGTCGAAAATATCTCAAAATTTTTTAAAAAGTGCAAAAGATTTTGAAAAAAATTCTAACATTTCTAAAAAATTTTGACAAAAAATGTCTTAAAAATGCGACAAAAAATGTCGAAAAAATGTCTAAAAAAAATAAAAAGTGACAAAAATTTTGACAAAAATTTTTGAAAAATGTCAAAGATTTTTTTTTTAAAAGCGACAAAAAATGTCGAAAAAATGTCGAAAAAAATTCTAAAAAATTTCTAAAAAATATTTCAAAAAAAGGCAACAGAAAATGTCTGATGGCTGATGTGGGGGTACGGTGAAGGGGATGTGATGATGGGGGGGTATGGTGAAGGGGATGTGATGATGTGGGGGTATGGTGAAGGGGATGTGATGATGGGGGGGTATGGTGAAGGGGATGTGATGATGTGGGGGTATGGTGAAGGGGATGTGATGATGGGGGGGTATGGTGAAGGGGATGTGATGATGTGGGGGTACGGTGAAGGGGATGTGATGATGGGGGGGTATGGTGAAGGGGATGTGATGATGTGGGGGTATGGTGAAGGGGATGTGATGATGGGGGGGTATGGTGAAGGGGATGTGATGATGTGGGGGTATGGTGAAGGGGATGTGATGATGGGGGGGTATGGTGAAGGGGATGTGATGATGTGGGGGTACGGTGAAGGGGATGTGATGATGGGGGGGTATGGTGAAGGGGATGTGATGATGTGGGGGTATGGTGAAGGGGATGTGATGATGGGGGGGTATGGTGAAGGGGATGTGATGATGTGGGGGTACGGTGAAGGGGATGTGATGATGGGGGGGTATGGTGAAGGGGATGTGATGATGTGGGGGTATGGTGAAGGGGATGTGATGATGGGGGGGTATGGTGAAGGGGATGTGATGATGTGGGGGTATGGTGAAGGGGATGTGATGATGTGGGGGTATGGTGAAGGGGATGTGATGATGTGGGGGTATGGTGAAGGGGATGTGATGATGTGGGGGTATGGTGAAGGGGATGTGATGATGTGGGGGTATGGTGAAGGGGATGTGATGATGGGGGGGTATGGTGAAGGGGATGTGATGATGGGGGGGTACGGTGAAGGGGATGTTTAGCATGGGTGTAAGTAAT
>JAKRKW010000490.1:5000-10000 GCA_023566125.1 Zingel zingel | reverse complement strand
AGGAGAAGCACATGGGACAAGAGGTAAGTTATTGTTTTTGCTTGTTAAAGTTAATTTTCTGCATTGCAGGTATACTAGCTGTTGTGCCAAAGCAAACGTATCTAGGTCTAAAGATGTGTATGGTACATGTTGGTGATCAACATATAAAACCATGGGAATCATTAAGCTAAAGGTTAGCCTGAATTGCTAAGCTAAGTTACTGTGGGGCAAAGTCAGCCAGATGATGTGGGCTAAAGTGAACCAGAGCTACAGCCTTCAACACAACTACAGTCGGGGGGTTCTTTGACAATCTGACCAAAAGTGATGGACAGGTGACAGAATTAATATATTCTATAATATTAATACAACTGAATGGCAACTAAAGCAAGATACAAGAGTAAAGTACATTTACTGTACAAGACATTGGCATGTGTTAACTTATCAGCCACAGTTACCAGGATGTGTATTCAGGGCTGTATAGTTTGATTGTAGCTTTGCTTTAAAAGGGATTATATCTCTAACCTCGCCTGGGAACGCCTCAGGATCCCCCAGTCGGAGCTGGTTAATGTGGTTCGGGAAAGGGAAGTTTGGGGTCCCCTGCTGGAGCTGCTACCCCCGCCACCCGATACCGGATAAGCGGACGAAGATGGATGGATGGATTGCTTTAAAAGCTTAACGATTCGGATTCTTTTCATCATGGCTCTTGTCTTTGTTTTAAAGGTTGAAATTCCCGAACGATGTGCTGAAGAAGCTTCCTCAATCTCAAAAGGTTGGAGGAACTGCAAGGAGGGAGCAACAACTCATATTTCCCTGCAACCTTGATGGATGAAATGGCCAATAGTCATTTTCATTGTGCTGAAATTAGAACTGAACACACTGGAGGGACGTTCTTTATGCCAAACACGTTTATATATATGTGTGTGTGTATGTGTGTGTGTGTGTGTGTGTGTGTGTGTGTGTGTGAGAGAGACTGACTGACTGGACATGACTTGATTAACAGCATAAGAAATACAGCTTATAACCATATTGCTCTTCCCTCATATTGCTATGCTGGCAGTCTTTCACTTAACAGAAAGTTTGAAACTATTGTTCACCAATATAAAAAATAAAAGATTAAAAGGGAAAAGTGAACTTTAATTGGTTTTGTGTTGTTTGAGGTAGCTTTAATAAATAAAAAAACATTGTTTGGAAAGGTAAATTATTTTTTTTTACTCAACTTACCCCCTACCCTGGGGTAAGTTGAGTCACATGAACACTTTTTTTTCTGAGGTCATATTTCCAAGGCTCTTTGTCATATGTGCATTCTTATATTTGCAGTTGATAGGCAACATCCCAAATTAACAGTATATGTGTTCATATACTTCTGTCTCAATTTCCCTTGCCTGGAGATCCACATAAGTAAAAACTGGCTCATCTTACCCCACTCTCCCCTACCCGCTCGCGGTGTGAAGGCGTGTCGGCGCTATTCTCCCACATGTAGGAACCTGGTGAATTAACCTGCAACATGTCAGCTGTTTGGGGTTCTTCAGCGTGTGTGCAGAAGATAACAAGTTTGCAATATGCAACAGCTGCAAGGAAAGAGTAGGGCGTGGAGGGACCACACAAACAACCCAAATCACATTTCTTTAGTTGATGTTGGACGTGAAGAGAAGGAAATGGTTCTAACATTGACCTTTAGATGTGTGTGAATGTCCAGCCCGGTCTCACGGCAGTTGGTGAAATGGTCCCGTTATTGAATCTGTTGATTCATGAACAGGACACGAATATGTCGTTTTTTTTCGTGTAGTGATTACGAATTTTAATGTAATGTATTTAAATGGTAAGCATATTTCGTGATCACAGCACGACAACGGTAGGGAGTAGTATTAGAAGCCAAAGATCCAAGTAGGGAGGTTGGTCGGAAGAGCGGGGATGGCGTCCCGCGTGTTGCAGGGAGGTTGGTCGGGGATGGCGTCCCGCGTGTTGTAGGGAGGTTGGTCGGGGATGGCGTCCCGCGTGTTGCAGGGAGGTTGGTCGGGGTTGGCGTCCCGCGTGTTGCAGGGAGGTTGGTCGGGGATGGCGTCCCGCGTGTTGCAGGGAGGTTGGTCGGGGATGGCGTCCTGCGTGTTGCAGGGAGGTTGGTCGGGGATGGCGTCCCGCGTGTTGCAAGGAGGTTGGTCGGGGATGGCGTCCCGCGTGTTGCAGGGAGGTTGGTCGGGGATGGCGTCCCGCGTGTTGCAAGGAGGTTGGTCGGGGATGGCGTCCCGCGTGTTGCAGGGAGGTTGGTCGGGGATGGCGTCCCGCGTATTGCAGGGAGGTTGGTCGGGGATGGCGTCCCACGTGTTGCAGGGAGGTTGGTCGGGGATGGCGTCCCGCGTGTTGCAGGGAGGTTGGTCGGGGATGGCGTCCCGCGTATTGCAGGGAGGTTGGTCGGGGATGGCGTCCCGCGTGTTGCAGGGAGGTTGGTCGGGGATGGCGTCCCGCGTGTTGCAGGGAGGTTGGTCGGGGATGGCGTCCCGCGTGTTGCAGGGAGGTTGGTCGGGGATGGCGTCCCGCGTGTTGCAGGGAGGTTGGTCGCGGATGGCGTCCCGCGTGTTGCAGGGAGGTTGGTCGGGGATGGCGTCCCGCGTGTTGCAGGGAGGTTGGTCGGTCGGGGATGGCGTCCCGCGTGTTGCAGGGAGGTTGGTCGGGGATGGCGTCCCGCGTGTTGCAGGGAGGTTGGTCGCGGATGGCGTCCCGCGTGTTGCAGGGAGGTTGGTCGGGGATGGCGTCCCGCGTGTTGCAGGGAGGTTGGTCGGGGATGGCGTCCCGCGTGTTGCAGGGAGGTTGGTCGGGGATGGCGTCCCGCGTGTTGCAGGGAGGTTGGTCGGGGATGGCGTCCCGCGTGTTGCAGGGAGGTTGGTCGGGGATGGCGTCCCGCGTGTTGCAGTTCCTTTCCGCGTTATTAACCACAACTGTCCCGTTGTTGTCGGCGTGTCCGGCGTGTGACGGTTCCTCTCCCAGTTCTTTTTTTTCCTAACCTCAACCGTCCCGTTGTTGTGGCGTTTCATGTCCCCGTTGTTGCGTGCCACAGAGACCGCGGATCGTGTCTGTGCGCCCGGGGAACGCATCCCCGTGTGGCGGTCCGTCCGTTGTTGTTGCCGGCGTGTGGCGTTTAATTTCCCCGTGGCAGTACACGAAATGAAATTCGTAACCTGTACACGAAATAAACGAGAAAATCGTGACCTGTACACGAATCAATAAATAAAAATAACGTGACCATTTCACGAACTGGCGTGAGACCGGGTTGGAATGTCCCACACCAGGAGTACTTTATATAGGCCTAGTTCATATTTCATTATCTGTTCTAACATGTTCTATTAAAGAAAAGATAGAAATAAATATGTGTGTGTGCTGTAAAGTGGTTAAAAAAAATGAAATCTGAATCAGCTGCCCTAACGGAATCGGCCTAGAAAGTTGTAATCGGTGCATCTCTAGCATTCAGGTTAACATTATGCATCCCCTGCATTGCTGCCTTTGTGTAGTTACTCCGTTAACATCAAACTATTAACGGCTGTACTTCCCTTCACCTCTTCCTGCGTAACGGTCAAACTGTCCAATGTCTTGTACAGTTGTTCATAAAGTTTCAAAGTCCTTCAGAGAACTTTTCCTTTTCATGACTGACGGGATTTGAATATACAACAGGGACTAGAGCGTGCAGCTCTCTGAGCTTTCCTCATCTCAGCATCTGGTCATCGTATATTTTAAAGAGCAGCTGAGCAGAGAGGATTCTGGGCGGTGGGAGGGGTCCTCTGGTGCAACATTTTGGGCAGAAATGAAACATGGAAGTGTCCCAGTAGAGCTCAGAGACATATGCTGCTTTCTGCAGTCGGTGACTGAAGGTAGAAACAGAACTCAAGACGTCCTTCGGTCAGCGTCTTTCAAGCCCAGCTCGGTCCAAAGATACACCGAGACGAGTCGGAACTCACAGCTACTTCGAGAGGAAAAAGAAATATATTTTTATAGAACAATTTGAATATTTTATGGAAAGAAAGTTGAATATTTTGAGAGGAAAAAGTCAAATAATTTTGAAAGATTTTGTGAATTTTTTTTTAATATTTAAGACAAAAAAAAAAGAGAAAATGTGAATATTTTAAGAAAACAAATCAGAATGTTTTGAGATTTTTTTAATATATTTAAATATTTTGAGAGAAAAAAGTCAAATATCTTAAAATAATAATAATAAAAAATAATATATATATATATATATATATATATATATATATATATATATATATATATATATATATATATATATATATATATATAGGCCTACATATTTTTTTTAATTATTATTATTTTAAGATATTTGACTTTTTTCTCTCAAAAAAAGAGAGATTTTTTAAATATATTTAAAGATTTTGAGAGAAAAAAGTCAAATATCTTAAAATAATAATAATAATAAAAATAAAAATTATATATATACATACATATATATATATATATATATATATATATATATATATATATATATATATATATATATATATATATATATATATACATATACATACATCTATAGAGAAAAAGTTGAGTATTTTGAGGAAAAAAAAGTCAAATACTAAAAAACTTTGAAAAAGGTGGAATTGTTTTTGGAAAAAAGCGAGAAACTTGGAGAAAAAAAGAAGAGAAGGAAGGTAGGAAGGAACAAAGGAAGGAACAAAGGAAGGAAGGGAGGAAGGAAGGGAGGAAGGAACAAAGGAAGGAAGGGAGGAAGGAAGGAGGGAAAAAAGAAGGAAGGAAGCAAGGACAAATGAAGGAAGGAAAAATGAAGGAAGGAAGGAAGGGAGGGAGGGAAGGAAAGAAGGAAGGAAGGAAGGGAGGAAAAATGAAGGAAGGAAGGAATGAGGGAAAAAAGGAAGGAATGAAAAATGAAGGAAGGAAGGAAGGAAGGAAAAATGAAGGAAGGAAGGGAGGAAGGAAAAATGAAGGAAGGAAAAAAGAAGGAATGAAGGAAGGAAAAATTAAGGAATGAAGGAAGAAAGGAAGGAATTAAGGGAGGC
>JAKRKW010000488.1:7500-15000 GCA_023566125.1 Zingel zingel | reverse complement strand
TGTGAGAAAGATTTCCATATCCGTGTTAACGCTTATCAGTTCAATTTTCTAAGCACAAACGGACATTTGGAAAAGCAAATATCCAATTTTTAATTTTTTTCCGCCTTGACAAATTAAAAAAGTGGCTCTTTAAACAGTTTTTCCAATTTTCTGTTTTTTATTTTAGGATTAGAAATTGAGAAAATTACAAAATTGCGTCTGGGCTCCAATTATTCATAATACTGCGATGGTCTTCTCTCCCTCTACTTTGGGGAATATGCAGGTCATTAACTGCATATGGACCCAAAAAAACCCCCAAAACTGACAGACTTTGGGGTCAGAGGTGCAACTGATGGTTTCGAGTGGGGGGGGGGCAGGGCGTAGCTAGGCGGGACGAGGGACAGAATACCATTGCAGTAGGGCTGCAACTAACGATTATTTTCATAGTCGATTAATCTGTTGATTATTTTCTGGATTAATCGATTAGTTGTTTGATCTATAAAAATGTCAAAACATGGTGAAATATGTGGATCAGTGTTTCCCAAAAAGCCCAAGATGACGTCCTCAAATGTCTTGTTTTGTTCTCAAAATTAGAAGATATTCAGATTACTGTCCCAGAGGAGAGAAGAGACTAGAAGATATTCAGATTACTGTCCCAGAGGAGAGAAGAGACTAGAAGATATTCAGATTACTGTCCCAGAGGAGAGACTAGAAGATATTCAGATTACTGTCCCAGAGGAGAGACTAGAAGATATTCAGATTACTGTCAGAGGAGAGAAGATACTAGAAGATATTCAGATTACTGTCCCAGAGGAGAGAAGATACTAGAAGATATTCAGATTACTGTCCCAGAGGAGAGAAGAGACTAGAAGATATTCAGATTACTGTCCCAGAGGAGAGAAGAGACTAGAAGATATTCAGATTACTGTCCCAGAGGAGAGAAGAGACTAGAAGATATTCAGATTACTGTCCCAAAGGAGAGAAGATACTAGAAGATATTCAGATTACTGTCAGAGGAGAGAAGAGACTAGAAGATATTCAGATTACTGTCCCAGAGGAGAGAAGAGACTAGAAGATATTCAGTTTACTGTCCCAGAGGAGAGGAGAGACTAGAAGATATTCAGATTACTGTCCCAGAGGAGAGACTAGAAGATATTCAGATTACTGTCCCAGAGGAGAGACTAGAAGATATTCAGATTACTGTCCCAGAGGAGAGAAGATACTAGAAGATATTCAGATTACTGTCAGAGGAGAGAAGAGACTAGAAGATATTCAGATTACTGTCACAGAGAAGAGACTAGAAGATATTCAGATTACTGTCCCAGAGGAGAGAAGATACTAGAAGATATTCAGATTACTGTCCCAGAGGAGGAAGAGACTAGAAGATATTCAGATTACTGTCCCAGAGGAGAGAAGATACTAGAAGATATTCAGATTACTGTCCCAGAGGAGAGAAGAGACTAGAAGATATTCAGATTACTGTCCCAGAGGAGAGAAGATACTAGAAGATATTCAGATTACTGTCCCAGAGGAGGAAGAGACTAGAAGATATTCAGATTACTGTCCCAGAGGAGAGAAGAGACTAGAAGATATTCAGATTACTGTCCCAGAGGAGAGAAGAGACTAGAAGATATTCAGATTACTGTCCCAGAGGAGAGAAGAGACTAGAAGATATTCAGATTACTGTCAGAGGAGAGGAGAGACTAGAAGATATTCAGATTACTGTCAGAGGAGAGAAGAGACTAGAAGATATTCAGATTACTGTCCCAGAGGAGAGAAGAGACTAGAAGATATTCAGATTACTGTCCCAGAGGAGAGAAGAGACTAGAAGATATTCAGATTACTGTCAGAGGAGAGGAGAGACTAGAAGATATTCAGATTACTGTCCCAGAGGAGAGAAGATACTAGAAGATATTCAGATTACTGTCAGAGGAGAGGAGAGACTAGAAGATATTCAGATTATTGTCAGAGGAGAGAAGAGACTAGAAGATATTCAGATTACTGTCCCAGAGGAGAGACTAGAAGATATTCAGATTACTGTCCCAGAGGAGAGACTAGAAGATATTCAGATTACTGTCCCAGAGGAGAGAAGATACTAGAAGATATTCAGATTACTGTCAGAGGAGAGAAGAGACTAGAAGATATTCAGATTACTGTCACAGAGAAGAGACTAGAAGATATTCAGATTACTGTCCCAGAGGAGAGAAGATACTAGAAGATATTCAGATTACTGTCCCAGAGGAGGAAGAGACTAGAAGATATTCAGATTACTGTCCCAGAGGAGAGACTAGAAGATATTCAGATTACTGTCCCAGAGGAGAGACTAGAAGATATTCAGATTACTGTCCCAGAGGAGAGAAGATACTAGAAGATATTCAGATTACTGTCAGAGGAGAGAAGAGACTAGAAGATATTCAGATTACTGTCACAGAGAAGAGACTAGAAGATATTCAGATTACTGTCCCAGAGGAGAGAAGATACTAGAAGATATTCAGATTACTGTCCCAGAGGAGGAAGAGACTAGAAGATATTCAGATTACTGTCCCAGAGGAGAGAAGATACTAGAAGATATTCAGATTACTGTCCCAGAGGAGAGAAGAGACTAGAAGATATTCAGATTACTGTCCCAGAGGAGAGAAGATACTAGAAGATATTCAGATTACTGTCCCAGAGGAGGAAGAGACTAGAAGATATTCAGATTACTGTCCCAGAGGAGAGAAGAGACTAGAAGATATTCAGATTACTGTCCCAGAGGAGAGAAGAGACTAGAAGATATTCAGATTACTGTCCCAGAGGAGAGAAGAGACTAGAAGATATTCAGATTACTGTCAGAGGAGAGGAGAGACTAGAAGATATTCAGATTACTGTCAGAGGAGAGAAGAGACTAGAAGATATTCAGATTACTGTCCCAGAGGAGAGAAGAGACTAGAAGATATTCAGATTACTGTCCCAGAGGAGAGAAGAGACTAGAAGATATTCAGATTACTGTCCCAGAGGAGAGAAGAGACTAGAAGATATTCAGATTACTGTCAGAGGAGAGGAGAGACTAGAAGATATTCAGATTACTGTCAGAGGAGAGGAGAGACTAGAAGATATTCAGATTATTGTCAGAGGAGAGAAGAGACTAGAAGATATTCAGATTACTGTCACAGAGAAGAGACTAGAAGATATTCAGATTACTGTCCCAGAGGAGAGAAGATACTAGAAGATATTCAGATTACTGTCCCAGAGGAGAGAAGATACTAGAAGATATTCAGATTACTGTCCCAGAGGAGAGAAGATACTAGAAGATATTCAGATTACTGTCAGAGGAGAGAAGAGACTAGAAGATATTCAGATTACTGTCCCAGAGGAGAGACTAGAAGATATTCAGTTCGGCAGTTCGTGAAATGGTCACGTTATTTTTAATCTATTGATACGTGTTCACGGGGACGTTTTTTTCGGGGTGGCCAGCACGAAAATGTGAAGTAATGCATTTCAATGGGAAGTATATTTCGTGGTCACAGCACGAAAATGGTAGGGAGGTTGGTCGGGGTGGAGGATGGGTCAAACAATACAGGACTTTCACCCGGGCGAGTGGGGATCGCGTCCCTCGTGTGGCGTTTTGTTTCCCGTAGTCTTCCTAATCACAACCGTCCCGTTATTGTCACGCGTCCCCAGCGTCCGTCTCCCGGCGTGTATGAGGCGTCCTTTTTGTCCGTCTCCCGGCGTATATGAGGCGTCCTTTTCGTCCGTCTCCCGGCGTGTATGAGGCGTCCTTTTTGTCCGTCTCCCGGCGTATATGAGGCGTCCTTTTCGGCCGTCTCCTGGCATGTGAGGCGTCCTTTTCGTCCGTCTCCCGGCGTGTATGAGGTGTCCTTTCGGCCGTCTCCCGGCGTGTATGAGGTGTCCTTTTCGGCCGTCTCCCGGCGTGTATGAGGCGTCCTTTTCGTCTGTCTCACGGCGTGTATGAGGCGTCCTTTTCGTCCGTCTCCCGGCGTGTATGAGGCGTCCTTTTCGGCCGTCTCCCGGCGTGTATGAGGTGTCCTTTTCGGCCGTCTCCCGGCGTGTATGAGGCGTCCTTTTCGGCCGTCTCCCGGCGTGTAAGAGATGTCCTTTTCGGCCGTCTCCCGGCGTGTAAGAGATGTCCTTTTCGTCCGTCTCCCGGCGTGTATGAGGTGTCCTTTTGTCCGTCTCCCGGCGTGTAAGAGATGTCCTTTTCGTCCGTCTCCCGGCGTGTAAGAGATGTCCTTTTCGTCCGTCTCCCGGCGTGTAAGAGATGTCCTTTTCGTCCGTCTCCCGGCGTGTATGAGGTGTCCTTTTGTCCGTCTCCCGGCGTGTAAGAGATGTCCTTTTCGTCCGTCTCCCGGCGTGTGTGAGGCGTCCTTTTCGGCCGTCTCCCGGCGTGTACGAGGTGTCCTTTTCGTCCGTCTCCCGGCATGTATGAGGTGTCCTTTTCGTCCGTCTCCCGGCGTGTAAGAGATGTCCTTTTCGGCCGTCTCCCGGCGTGTATCAGGTGTCCTTTTCGGCCGTCTCCCGGCGTGTATGAGGCGTCCTTTTCGGCCGTCTCCCGGCGTGTAAGAGATGTCCTTTTCGTCCGTCTCCCGGCGTGTATGAGGTGTCCTTTTGTCCGTCTCCCGGCGTGTAAGAGATGTCCTTTTCGTCCGTCTCCCGGCGTGTAAGAGATGTCCTTTTCGTCCGTCTCCCGGCGTGTAAGAGATGTCCTTTTCGTCCGTCTCCCGGCGTGTATGAGGTGTCCTTTTGTCCGTCTCCCGGCGTGTAAGAGATGTCCTTTTCGTCCGTCTCCCGGCGTGTATGAGGCGTCCTTTTCGGCCGTCTCCCGGCGTGTGTGAGGCGTCCTTTTCGGCCGTCTCCCGGCGTGTACGAGGTGTCCTTTTCGTCCGTCTCCCGGCATGTATGAGGTGTCCTTTTCGTCCGTCTCCCGGCGTGTAAGAGATGTCCTTTTCGTCCGTCTCCCGGCGTGTATGAGGCGTCCTTTCGGCCCTCTCCCGGCGTGTATGAGGTGTCCTTTTCGTCTGTCTCCCGGCGTGTATGAGGCGTCCTTTTGGCCGTCTCCCGGCGTGTATGAGGTGTCCTTTTCGTCCGTCTCCCGGCGTGTAAGAGATGTCCTTTTCGTCCGTCTCCCGGCGTGTATGAGGCGTCCTTTTGGCCGTCTCCCGGCGTGTATGAGGTGTCCTTTTTGGCAGTCTCCCGGCGTGTAAGAGGTGTCCTTTTCGACCGTCACCCGGCGTGTATGAGGTGTCTTTCACCAGGAAACAGGTGAACATGTCCCGGGAGTAACTACTTAAGGGGACCAGTGTGTTAATCCAAACGACGCTCTCTTTTCTAATCTTAACTAGTCGTTTTGTCGGCTTAAGGACCGTCTCCTCACGGTGCTCTGTACCCGGCTCACAGTCACCTTTTCTCGGCTAAACCTAACTGTAAAGACCGCTTAACGTTAACTGTCATAGGCTATCATACCAACCTGTTCACGAGAATGTTGTTAATCAGTCCCTCCAGGATTTTGCGGACTTTTTTTGCGATCGTTGCAGCCCAAAATGCCTGATTTTGCGGGAGCTTTTGTGAAAAAAAGTTGCGATAAAAGTTGCGATGTCTTTTGTATGTTTGTTGCAATGAAGTTGCGGGAGACAGTGAAAAAAGTTGCAATTTGAACATATCTGTCAGTGGCTTGTTGATCTTTACATTGTTAGTTATTGTCCTATTCTCGCCTGGGACACACACACACACACACACACACACACAGACTGTATGTACAACAAGTGCATCTCACTATCTTTGTGGGGACCCGTCATTGACATAATTCATTCCCTAGCCCCTTACCCTAACCTTAACCATCACCACTAGATGCCTAACCTTAACCCTTACCCTCACCCTAACCATAACCTAATTCTAACCCTAATCCTAAAACCAAGTCTTAACCCTCAAACAGACCTTTAACCTTGTGGGCTCCAGCATTTTGGGCCCCACAAAGCTGTCCGGACCCCACAAGTAAACTGGATTCCCAGTTTTTAGACCCCACGAATGTAGTTAAACAAGAACACACACACACACACACACACACACACACACACACTAACTTGGCCTGGGACACATTCATACAGTTTGATAAAGTACTGACTTTAACTTATCATTGCAGTTACAATAACGAGCGCAGCTGTCCTCAATTTAGGTCATTGTGTCGTCTCATCTCCTTTTTCTACTGCATCCACCGTGTGTGTGTGTGTGTGTGTGTGTGTGTGTGTGTGTGTGTGTGTGTGTGTGTGTGTGTGTGTGTGTGTGTGTGTGTGTGTGCGTGCAAGCGTCAGTCGCGGGGGGTACGGAGCAGTAGCCCCTCCCGCTGCAGAGAGCCGACAGCCAGGATGGAAACGGCAGCAATTTCAGCGACTTTTAGATCGTCAAATGATCGAAATGATCAACCCGTTCTCAATCCCGATTGGTCATTGGCTCTCAGAGGGCACGTCGGACTGCTGTGATTGGTTGAAGTTGCGGGAAACTTCAGGTTATTGGTCAAATGTGCGGAAAAGTTGCACGAAATTCGTGGTGATTGGTTTAATTCGTGTGAATTGGCGCGATCGCGAAATCCTGGAGGGATTGGTTAATTCAAACGTCATTACGCAGGCTAGGACTTTTATTGTGAAAGGTAAGACGTAATGCTGGTTGATGCAATCATGTTCCCTCCACGGTAAAGCTTTGGAGGTTGACACTTCCCCAAACGTGTGTGTGTGTGTGTGTGTGTGTGTGTGTGTGTGTGTGTGTGTGTGTGTGTGTGTGTGTGTGTGTGTGTGAGTGTTGTCATTGTTGTGTGTGTTGTTCCTGTGTGAATGTCTCGATTAGTTAACCACAGCCCAGCTTCATTTTATCATCTCTGGCTCTTTGAAGTGCGGGTGGAAAGCTGAGCCCGGCATTAGCCGTCTCGCTCGCCCCGGGGCCCGACACTAATATGTGAACGCTGCCGAAAAATGAACAATACGGCCTTTACATTCATCACACACACCCATCAGTCACTGTTTAAACTGTGTGTGTGTCTGTCTGTGCTTCTGTGTGCGTTTGTGTGTGTGTGTGTGTGTGTGTGTGTGTGTGTGTGTGCTTCTGTGTGTGTGTGTGTGTGTGTGTGTGTGCACGTGCGTGTATGCGACTGTGTGTCTGTCCTGTGTGTGTGTGCGCGTGTGTGTGTGTGTGACTGCGAGTGTGTGTGTGCGTGTGTGTGACTGTGTGTGTGTGTGTGTGTGTGTGTGTGTGTGTGTGTGTGTGTGTGTGCGTGCGTGTGTGTGACTGTGTGTCTGTGCTTGTGTGTGTCCGCGTGCGTGTGTGTGACTTTGTCTGTGCTTCTGTGTGTGTGTGTGTGTGTGTGTGTGTGTGTCTGTGCTTGTGTGTGTGTGTGTGTGTGTGTGTGTGTGTGTGTGTGTGTGTGTGTGTGTGTGTCTGTGCTTGTGTGTGTGTGTCCGCATGCGTGTGTGTGACTTTGTGTGTGTGCTTCTGTGTGTGTGTGTGTGTGTGTGTGTACCTGATACCTGTGGATAC
>JAKRKW010000488.1:0-2500 GCA_023566125.1 Zingel zingel | reverse complement strand
TTCCTTCTTTCCTTCCTTCTTTACTTCCTGCATTCCTTCTTTCCTTCCTTCCTTCATTCCTTCTTTCCTTCCTTCCTTCATTCCTTCTTTCCTTCCTTCCTTCCTTCCTTCCTTCCTTCCTTCCTTCCTTCATTCCTTCATTCCTTCTATCCTTCCTTCATTCCTTCTTTCCTTCCTTCCTTCCTTCTATCCTTCCTTCTTTCTTTCATTCCTTCATTCCTTCCTTCTTTCTTTCCTTCATTCCTTCATTCTTTCCTTCATTCCTTCTTTCCTTCCTTCATTCCTTCTTTCCTTCCTCCCTTCCTTTCTTCATTCCCTTTTTTCCTTCCTTCCTTCAGGGGACCAATAAGGCCTATATAAAAGAGACTTCAGATACAGTATTAGGGGACCACTAAGGTCTATATAAAGAGACTTCAGATACAGTATTAGGGGACCACTAAGGCCTATATAAGAGACTTCAGATACAGTATTAGGGGACCACTAAGGCCTATATAAAAGAGACTTCAGATACAGTATTAGGGGACCACTAAGGTCTATATAAAAGAGACTTCAGATACAGTATTAGGGGACCACTAAGGTCTATATAAAGAGACTTCAGATACAGTATTAGAGGACCACTAAGGCCTATATAAAGAGACTTCAGATACAGTATTAGAGGACCACTAAGGTCTATATAAAAGAGACTTCAGATACAGTATTAGGGGACCACTAAGGCCTATATAAAGAGACTTCAGATACAGTATTAGGGGACCACTAAGGTCTATATAAAAGAGACTTCAGATACAGTATTAGGGGGACCACTAAGGTCTATATAAAGAGACTTCAGATACAGTATTAGGGACCACTAAGGCCTATATAAAGAGACTTCAGATACAGTATTAGGGGACCACTAAGGCCTATATAAAGAGACTTCAGATACAGTATTAGGGACCACTAAGGTCTATATAAAGATACTTCAGATACAGTATTAGGGGACCACTAAGGCCTATATAAAGAGACTTCAGATACAGTATTAGGGACCACTAAGGTCTATATAAAGAGACTTCAGATACAGTATTAGGGACCACTAAGGCCTATATAAAGAGACTTCAGATACAGTATTAGGGGACCACTAAGGCCTATATAAAGAGACTTCAGATACAGTATTAGGGACCAATAAGGTCTATATAAAAGAGACTTCAGATACAGTATTAGGGGACCACTAAGGCCTATATAAAGAGACTTCAGATACAGTATTAGGGACCAATAAGGTCTATATAAAAGAGACTTCAGATACAGTATTAGGGACCAATAAGGTCTATATAAAAGAGACTTCAGATACAGTATTAGGGGACCAATAAGGCCTATATAAAGAGACTTCAGATACAGTATTAGGGGACCACTAAGGCCTATATAAAAGCAGCATGTCATGGGACCTTTAATTTCTATCTGCATTTGGGGGGTTGGCGGGTGTCAATTTAAAGCCCTGGAAACAGTATTTTTACTGTGTGGTATAAGTACTTTAAAGTATCCAAATACTTTGTCCACCGCTGCCAGCAGACGTCTGAACGTAGGATCATGTTTCAGACTGACAGTCAACACACAAACAGAGCTTTCATTCATGAAGAGAAATGTTCTTCCTCTTCTTCAAGTCGTTGGGAAACCAGCTCAACTGGAACACACACACACACACACACACACACACACACACACACACACACACACACACACACACACACACACACACACACACACACAGACAGATACACACACAGATACATACACACAGATACACACACACACACACACACACACACACACACACACATACATACATACACACACACAAACACACAGACGCACACACACACACACACACAGATACACAGACGCACACACACACACACACACACACACACACAGACGCACACACACACACACACAGATACACAGACGCACACACACACACACACACACACACACACACACACAGACGCACACACACACACACACACACACACACACACAGACGCACACACACACACACACACACACACACACAGACGCACACACACACACACACACACACACACACACAGATACACAAACGCACACACACACACACACACACACACACACAGACGCACACACACACACGCACACACACACGCACACACACACACACACACACACACACACACACACAGACACAGACAGGTATGTCCCTCACAGAGACACATACTTGGCAGAAAGACAGACCTCAACACAACAGCAGTCTTCAGTATAAAATACACATTTCGTTTCCTCCATACGTGGACGAAGTACTTCACGAAGTAATACCAAAAGTGAAAGTAATCAGTTTCAAGTTAGAAGTGCAGTAATATCAGCATCACAATAGACTTAAGTACTCATTCTGCAGAAGATTATAATACATAATGATGTCATATAATCTTTACAGTAACTTCAGCTGTCATCCAAATGTAGTAAAAGTACAATATTCACCTCTGAGATGTAGAAGTAC
>JAKRKW010000487.1:0-23883 GCA_023566125.1 Zingel zingel | reverse complement strand
TTTTTTTTGCATTTTTTTTGCATTTTTTGTGGGTTTTTTTGCATTTTTTTTGCATTTTTTGTGTTTTTTTTGCATTTTTTTTGCATTTTTTTTTGCATTTTTTTTGCATTTTTTTTGCATTTTTTTTGCATTTTTTGTGGGTTTTTTTGCTTTTTTTTTTGAATTTTTTTGTGGGTTTTTTTGCATTTTTTTGCATTTTTTGTGGGTTTTTTTGCATTTTTTTTTGCATTTTTTGTGGTTTTTTTTGCATTTTTTTTGCATTTTTTGTGGGTTTTTTTTGTGGGTTTTTTTGCATTTTTTTGTGGGTTTTTTTGCATTTTTTTGTGGGTTTTTTTGCATTTTTTGTGGGTTTTTTTGCATTTTTTTTGCATTTTTTTTGCATTTTTTTGCATTTTTTGTGGGGTTTTTTGCATTTTTTTTGCATTTTTTTTGCATTTTTTGTGGGGTTTTTTGCATTTTTTTGTGGGTTTTTTTGCATTTTTTTTGCATTTTTTTGTGGGTTTTTTTGCATTTTTTTGTGGGTTTTTTTGCATTTTTTTTTACATTTTTTGTGGGGTTTTTTGCATTTTTTTTGCATTTTTTGTGGTTTTTTTTGCATTTTTTTTGCATTTTTTTTTGCATTTTTTGTTTTTTTTTTGCATTTTTTTTGCATTTTTTGTGGTTTTTTTTGCATTTTTTTTGCATTTTTTGTGTTTTTTTTGCATTTTTTTTGCATTTTTTTTTGCATTTTTTTTTGCATTTTTTGTGGGTTTTTTTGCTTTTTTTTTGCATTTTTTTTTGCATTTTTTGTGTTTTTTTTTGCATTTTTTTTTTGCATTTTTTTTGCATTTTTTTTGTGGGTTTTTTTGCATTTTTTTGTGGTTTTTTTTGCATTTTTTTGTGGGTTTTTTTGCATTTTTTGTGGGTTTTTTTGCTTTTTTTTTGCATTTTTTTTTGCATTTTTTGTGTTTTTTTTGCATTTTTTTTTGCATTTTTTTTGCATTTTTTTTGTGGGTTTTTTTGCATTTTTTTTGTGGGTTTTTTTGCATTTTTTGTGGGTTTTTTTGCATTTTTTGTGGGTTTTTTTGCATTTTTTTTGCATTTTTTGTGGGGTTTTTTGCATTTTTTTTGCATTTTTTTTGCATTTTTTTTGCATTTTTTGTGGGTTTTTTTGCATTTTTTTGTGGTTTTTTTTGCATTTTTTGTGGGTTTTTTTGCATTTTTTTTGCATTTTTTGTGGGGTTTTTTGCATTTTTTTTGCATTTTTTTTGTGTTTTTTTGCATTTTTTTTTGCATTTTTTTTTTTTTTTTTTGCATTTTTTTTTGCATTTTTTGCATTTTTTTTGAATTTTTTTGTGGGTTTTTTTGCATTTTTTTTGCATTTTTTTTTGCATTTTTTGTTTTTTTTTTGCATTTTTTTTGCATTTTTTTGTGGTTTTTTTTGCATTTTTTTTGCATTTTTTGTGTTTTTTTTGCATTTTTTTTGCATTTTTTTTTGCATTTTTTTTTGCATTTTTTGTGGGTTTTTTTGCTTTTTTTTTGCATTTTTTTTTGCATTTTTTGTGTTTTTTTTTGCATTTTTTTTTGCATTTTTTTTGCATTTTTTTTGTGGGTTTTTTTGCATTTTTTGTGGGTTTTTTTGCATTTTTTTGTGGGTTTTTTTGCATTTTTTGTGGGTTTTTTTGCTTTTTTTTTGCATTTTTTTTTGCATTTTTTGTGTTTTTTTTGCATTTTTTTTTTGCATTTTTTTTGCATTTTTTTTGTGGGTTTTTTGCATTTTTTTGTGGGTTTTTTTGCATTTTTTGTGGGTTTTTTTGCATTTTTTGTGGGTTTTTTTGCATTTTTTGTGGGTTTTTTTGCATTTTTTTTGCATTTTTTGTGGGGTTTTTTGCATTTTTTTTGCATTTTTTTTGTGGGTTTTTTTGCATTTTTTTTGCATTTTTTTGTGGGTTTTTTTGCATTTTTTTGTGGGTTTTTTTGCATTTTTTTGTGGGTTTTTTTGCATTTTTTGTGGGTTTTTTTGCATTTTTTTTTACATTTTTTGTGGGGTTTTTTGCATTTTTTTGCATTTTTTGTGGGTTTTTTTGCATTTTTTTTTGCATTTTTTGTTTTTTTTTTTGCATTTTTTTTGCATTTTTTTTGCATTTTTTGTGGGTTTTTTTGCATTTTTTTTGCATTTTTTGTGTTTTTTTTGCATTTTTTTTGCATTTTTTTTGCATTTTTTGTGGTTTTTTTTGCATTTTTTTGTGGGTTTTTTTTGCATTTTTTTTGCATTTTTTTGTGGGTTTTTTTGCATTTTTTTTGCATTTTTTTTTGCATTTTTTGTGGGGTTTTTTGCATTTTTTTTTGCATTTTTTTTGCATTTTTTGTGGTTTTTTTTGCATTTTTTTTGCATTTTTGTGTTTTTTTTGCATTTTTTTTGCATTTTTTTTTGCATTTTTTTTGCATTTTTTTTTGCATTTTTTTTGCATTTTTTGTGGGTTTTTTTGCTTTTTTTTTGAATTTTTTTGTGGGTTTTTTTGCATTTTTTTGCATTTTTTGTGGGTTTTTTTGCTTTTTTTTGCATTTTTTTTTGCATTTTTTGTGTTTTTTTTTGCATTTTTTTTTTGCATTTTTTTTGCATTTTTTTTGTGGGTTTTTTTGCATTTTTTGTGGGTTTTTTTGCATTTTTTTGTGGGGTTTTTTTGCATTTTTTTTGCATTTTTTGTGGGTTTTTTTGCATTTTTTTTGCATTTTTTTTGCATTTTTTGTGGGGTTTTTTGCATTTTTTTTGCATTTTTTTTGCATTTTTTGTGGTTTTTTTTGCATTTTTTTTGCATTTTTTGTGTTTTTTTTGCATTTTTTTTGCATTTTTTTTTTGCATTTTTTTTGCATTTTTTTTTGCATTTTTTTTGCATTTTTTGTGGGTTTTTTTGCTTTTTTTTTGAATTTTTTTGTGGGTTTTTTTGCATTTTTTTGCATTTTTTGTGGGTTTTTTTGCATTTTTTTTTGCATTTTTTTTGCATTTTTTGTGGGGTTTTTTGCATTTTTTTGTGGGTTTTTTTGCATTTTTTTGCATTTTTTTGTGGGTTTTTTTGCATTTTTTTGTGGGTTTTTTTGCATTTTTTGTGGGTTTTTTTGCATTTTTTTTGCATTTTTTTGTGGGTTTTTTTGCATTTATTTTGCATTTTTTTGTGTTTTTTTTGCATTTTTTTGTGGGTTTTTTTGCTTTTTTTGTGGGGTTTTTTGCATTTTTTTTGCATTTTTTGTGGTTTTTTTTGCATTTTTTTTGCATTTTTTTTGCATTTTTTTTGCATTTTTTGTGGGTTTTTTTTGTGGGTTTTTTTGCATTTTTTTGTGGGTTTTTTTGCATTTTTTGTGGGTTTTTTTGCATTTTTTTTGCATTTTTTTTGCATTTTTTTTGCATTTTTTTTTGCATTTTTTTTGCATTTTTTTTGCATTTTTTGTGGGGTTTTTTGCATTTTTTTGTGGGTTTTTTTGCATTTTTTTTGCATTTTTTTGTGGGTTTTTTTGCATTTTTTTGTGGGTTTTTTTGCATTTTTTTTACATTTTTTGTGGGGTTTTTTGCATTTTTTTTGCATTTTTTGTGGTTTTTTTTGCATTTTTTTTGCATTTTTTTTTGCATTTTTTGTTTTTTTTTTGCATTTTTTTTGCATTTTTTGTGGTTTTTTTTGCATTTTTTGTGTTTTTTTTGCATTTTTTTTGCATTTTTTTTTGCATTTTTTTTTTGCATTTTTTGTGGGTTTTTTTGCTTTTTTTTTGCATTTTTTTTTGCATTTTTTGTGTTTTTTTTTGCATTTTTTTTTTGCATTTTTTTTGCATTTTTTTTGTGGTTTTTTTTGCATTTTTTTGTGGTTTTTTTTGCATTTTTTTTGCATTTTTTTTTGCATTTTTTGTTTTTTTTTTGCATTTTTTTTGCATTTTTTGTGGGTTTTTTTGCTTTTTTTTTGCATTTTTTTTTGCATTTTTTGTGTTTTTTTTTGCATTTTTTTTTTGCATTTTTTTTGCATTTTTTTTGTGGGTTTTTTTGCATTTTTTTGTGGTTTTTTTTGCATTTTTTTGTGGGTTTTTTTGCATTTTTTGTGGGTTTTTTTGCTTTTTTTTTGCATTTTTTTTTTGCATTTTTTTTGCATTTTTTTTGTGGGTTTTTTTGCATTTTTTTTGTGGGTTTTTTTGCATTTTTTTGTGGGTTTTTTTGCATTTTTTGTGGGTTTTTTTGCATTTTTTGTGGGTTTTTTTGCATTTTTTTTGCATTTTTTGTGGGGTTTTTTGCATTTTTTTTGCATTTTTTTTGCATTTTTTTTGCATTTTTTTTGCATTTTTTGTGGGTTTTTTTGCATTTTTTTGCATTTTTTGTGGGTTTTTTTGCATTTTTTTGTGGTTTTTTTTGCATTTTTTGTGGGTTTTTTTGCATTTTTTTTGCATTTTTTGTGGGGTTTTTTGCATTTTTTTTGCATTTTTTTTGTGTTTTTTTGCATTTTTTTTTGCATTTTTTTTTTTTTTTTTTGCATTTTTTTTTGCATTTTTTGCATTTTTTTTTGAATTTTTTTGTGGGTTTTTTTGCATTTTTTTTGCATTTTTTTTTGCATTTTTTGTTTTTTTTTTGCATTTTTTTTGCATTTTTTTGTGGTTTTTTTTGCATTTTTTTTGCATTTTTTGTGTTTTTTTTGCATTTTTTTTGCATTTTTTTTTGCATTTTTTTTTGCATTTTTTGTGGGTTTTTTTGCTTTTTTTTTGCATTTTTTTTTGCATTTTTTGTGTTTTTTTTTGCATTTTTTTTGCATTTTTTTTGTGGGTTTTTTTGCATTTTTTGTGGGTTTTTTTGCATTTTTTTGTGGGTTTTTTTTGCATTTTTTGTGGGTTTTTTTGCTTTTTTTTTGCATTTTTTTTTGCATTTTTTGTGTTTTTTTTGCATTTTTTTTTTGCATTTTATTTTGCATTTTTTTTGTGGGTTTTTTGCATTTTTTTGTGGGTTTTTTTGCATTTTTTGTGGGTTTTTTTGCATTTTTTGTGGGTTTTTTTGCATTTTTTGTGGGTTTTTTTGCATTTTTTTTGCATTTTTTGTGGGGTTTTTTGCATTTTTTTTGCATTTTTTTTGTGGGTTTTTTTGCATTTTTTTTGCATTTTTTTGTGGGTTTTTTTGCATTTTTTTGTGGGTTTTTTTGCATTTTTTTGTGGGTTTTTTTGCATTTTTTGTGGGTTTTTTTGCATTTTTTTTTACATTTTTTGTGGGGTTTTTTGCATTTTTTTGCATTTTTTGTGGGTTTTTTTGCATTTTTTTTTGCATTTTTTGTTTTTTTTTTGCATTTTTTTTGCATTTTTTTTGCATTTTTTGTGGGTTTTTTTGCATTTTTTTTGCATTTTTTGTGTTTTTTTTGCATTTTTTTTGCATTTTTTTTGCATTTTTTGTGGGGTTTTTTGCATTTTTTTTGCATTTTTTTTGCATTTTTTGTGGTTTTTTTTGCATTTTTTTGTGGGGTTTTTTTGCATTTTTTTTGCATTTTTTTGTGGGTTTTTTTGCATTTTTTTTGCATTTTTTTTTGCATTTTTTGTGGGGTTTTTTGCATTTTTTTTTGCATTTTTTTTGCATTTTTTGTGGGTTTTTTTGCATTTTTTTTGCATTTTTTGTGTTTTTTTTGCATTTTTTTTGCATTTTTTTTTGCATTTTTTTTGCATTTTTTTTTGCATTTTTTTTGCATTTTTTGTGGGTTTTTTTGCTTTTTTTTTGAATTTTTTTGTGGGTTTTTTTGCATTTTTTTGCATTTTTTGTGGGTTTTTTTGCTTTTTTTTTGCATTTTTTTTTGCATTTTTTGTGTTTTTTTTTGCATTTTTTTTTTGCATTTTTTTTGCATTTTTTTTGTGGGTTTTTTTGCATTTTTTGTGGGTTTTTTTGCATTTTTTTGTGGGGTTTTTTTGCATTTTTTTTGCATTTTTTTTGCATTTTTTGTGGGGTTTTTTGCATTTTTTTGTGGGTTTTTTTGCATTTTTTTTGCATTTTTTTGTGGGTTTTTTTGCATTTTTTTGTGGGTTTTTTTGCATTTTTTTTACATTTTTTGTGGGGTTTTTTGCATTTTTTTTGCATTTTTTGTGGTTTTTTTTGCATTTTTTTTGCATTTTTTTTTGCATTTTTTGTTTTTTTTTTTGCATTTTTTTTGCATTTTTTGTGGTTTTTTTTGCATTTTTTGTGTTTTTTTTGCATTTTTTTTGCATTTTTTTTTGCATTTTTTTTTTGCATTTTTTGTGGGTTTTTTTGCTTTTTTTTTGCATTTTTTTTTGCATTTTTTGTGTTTTTTTTTGCATTTTTTTTTTGCATTTTTTTTGCATTTTTTTTGTGGTTTTTTTTTGCATTTTTTTGTGGTTTTTTTTGCATTTTTTTGTGGGTTTTTTTGCATTTTTTGTGGGTTTTTTTGCTTTTTTTTTGCATTTTTTTTTGCATTTTTTGTGTTTTTTTTGCATTTTTTTTTTGCATTTTTTTTGCATTTTTTTTGTGGGTTTTTTGCATTTTTTTTGCATTTTTTTTGTGTTTTTTTGCATTTTTTTTTGCATTTTTTTTTTTTTTTTTTGCATTTTTTTTGCATTTTTTGCATTTTTTTTGCATTTTTTTTTTGCATTTTTTTTGCATTTTTTGTGGGGTTTTTTGCATTTTTTTTGCATTTTTTTTGTGTTTTTTTGCATTTTTTTTTGCATTTTTTTTTTTTTTTTTTGCATTTTTTTTGCATTTTTTGCATTTTTTTTGAATTTTTTTGTGGGTTTTTTTGCATTTTTTTTTGCATTTTTTTGCATTTTTTGTGGGGTTTTTTGCATTTTTTTTGCATTTTTTTTGCATTTTTTTTGCATTTTTTGTGGGTTTTTTTGCATTTTTTTGTGGGTTTTTTTGCATTTTTTTTTGCATTTTTTTGTGGGGATTTTTGCATTTTTTTGTGTTTTTTTTGCATTTTTTGTGGGTTTTTTTGCATTTTTTTTGCATTTTTTTTGCATTTTTTTTGCATTTTTTGTGGGTTTTTTTGCATTTTTTTTGCATTTTTTTTTGCATTTTTTGTTTTTTTTTTGCATTTTTTTTTGCATTTTTTTTGCATTTTTTGTGTTTTTTTTGCATTTTTTTTGCATTTTTTTTTGCATTTTTTTTGCATTTTTTGTGGGTTTTTTTGCTTTTTTTTTGCATTTTTTTTTGCATTTTTTGTGTTTTTTTTTGCATTTTTTTTTGCTTTTTTTTTGCATTTTTTTGTGGGTTTTTTTGCATTTTTTTGTGGGTTTTTTTGCATTTTTTGTGGGGTTTTTTTGCATTTTTTTTGCATTTTTTGTGGGTTTTTTTGCATTTTTTTTGCATTTTTTGTGGGTTTTTTTGCATTTTTTTTGCATTTTTTTGCATTTTTTTTGCATTTTTTGTGGTTTTTTTTGCATTTTTTTTTGCATTTTTTGTGTTTTTTTGCATTTTTTTTGCATTTTTTTTTGCATTTTTTTTGCATTTTTTGTGGGTTTTTTTGCTTTTTTTTTGAATTTTTTTGTGGGTTTTTTTGCATTTTTTTGCATTTTTTGTGGGTTTTTTTGCATTTTTTTTGCATTTTTTTTTGCATTTTTTTTGCATTTTTTGTGGGGTTTTTTGCATTTTTTTGTGGGTTTTTTTGCATTTTTTTTTTCATTTTTTTGTGGGTTTTTTTGCATTTTTTTGTGGGTTTTTTTGCATTTTTTGTGGGTTTTTTTGCATTTTTTTTGCATTTTTTGTGGGGTTTTTTGCATTTTTTTGTGGGTTTTTTTGCATTTTTTTTGCATTTTTTTGTGTTTTTTTTGCATTTTTTTGTGAGTTTTTTTGCTTTTTTTGTGGGTTTTTTTGCATTTTTTTTGCATTTTTTGTGGGTTTTTTTGCATTTTTTTTGCATTTTTTTTGCATTTTTTGTGGTTTTTTTTTGTGGGTTTTTTGCATTTTTTTGTGGGTTTTTTTTGCATTTTTTTGTGGGTTTTTTTGCATTTTTTGTGGGTTTTTTTGCATTTTTTTTGCATTTTTTGTGGGGTTTTTTGCATTTTTTTTTGCATTTTTTCTGCATTTTTTTTGCAATTTTTTTGCATTTTTTTGTGGGTTTTTTTTGCATTTTTTTTTGCATTTTTTTGCATTTTTTGTGGGGTTTTTTGCATTTTTTTTGCATTTTTTTTGCATTTTTTTTGCATTTTTTTTGCATTTTTTGTGGGTTTTTTTGCATTTTTTTGTGGGTTTTTTTGCATTTTTTTTGCATTTTTTGTGGGTTTTTTTGCATTTTTTTTGCATTTTTTTTGCATTTTTTGTGGGGTTTTTTGCATTTTTTTTGCATTTTTTTTTGCATTTTTTTTTGCATTTTTTTGCATTTTTTGTGGGTTTTTTTGCATTTTTTTTAGAATTTTTTTGTGGGTTTTTTTGCATTTTTTTTTTGCATTTTTTGTGGGTTTTTTTGCATTTTTTTGCATTTTTTGTGGGGTTTTTTGCATTTTTTTGTGGGTTTTTTTGCAATTTTTTTGGATTTTTTTGTGGGTTTTTTTGCATTTTTTTGTGGGTTTTTTTGCATTTTTTTTTACATTTTTTGTGGGGTTTTTTGCATTTTTTTTGCATTTTTTGTGGTTTTTTTTGCATTTTTTTTGCATTTTTTTTTGCATTTTTTGTTTTTTTTTTGCATTTTTTTTGCATTTTTTGTGGGTTTTTTTTGCATTTTTTTGCATTTTTTGTGTTTTTTTTGCATTTTTTTTGCATTTTTTTTTGCATTTTTTTTTGCATTTTTTGTGGGTTTTTTTGCTTTTTTTTTTGCATTTTTTTTTGCATTTTTTGTGTTTTTTTTTGCATTTTTTTTTTGCATTTTTTTTGCATTTTTTTTGTGGGTTTTTTTGCATTTTTTTGTGGGTTTTTTTGCATTTTTTTGTGGGTTTTTTTGCATTTTTTGTGGGTTTTTTTGCTTTTTTTTTGCATTTTTTTTTGCATTTTTTGTGTTTTTTTTTGCATTTTTTTTGGCATTTTTTTTGCATTTTTTTTGTGGGTTTTTTTGCATTTTTTTGTGGGTTTTTTTGCATTTTTTTGTGGGTTTTTTTGCATTTTTTGTGGGTTTTTTTGCATTTTTTTTGCATTTTTTGTGGGGTTTTTTGCATTTTTTTTGCATTTTTTTTGCATTTTTTGTGGGTTTTTTTGCATTTTTTTGCATTTTTTGTGGGTTTTTTTGCATTTTTTTGTGTTTTTTTTTGCATTTTTTGTGGGTTTTTTTGCATTTTTTTTGCATTTTTTTTGCATTTTTTGTGGGTTTTTTTGCATTTTTTTTGCATTTTTTTTTGCATTTTTTTTGCATTTTTTGTGGGGTTTTTTGCATTTTTTTGTGGGTTTTTTTGCATTTTTTTTGCATTTTTTTGTGGGTTTTTTTTGCATTTTTTTGTGGGTTTTTTTGCATTTTTTGTGGGTTTTTTTGCATTTTTTTTGCATTTTTTGTGGGGTTTTTTGCATTTTTTTGTGGGTTTTTTTGCATTTTTTTTGCATTTTTTTGTGTTTTTTTTGCATTTTTTTGTGGGTTTTTTTGCTTTTTTTGTGGGTTTTTTTGCATTTTTTTTGCATTTTTTTTGCATTTTTTTTGCATTTTTTGTGGGTTTTTTTTGTGGGTTTTTTTTGCATTTTTTTGTGGGTTTTTTTGCATTTTTTTGTGGGTTTTTTTGCATTTTTTGTGGGTTTTTTTGCATTTTTTTTGCATTTTTTGTGGGGTTTTTTGCATTTTTTTGCATTTTTTTTGCATTTTTTCTGCATTTTTTTTGCAATTTTTTTGCATTTTTTTGTGGGTTTTTTTTGCATTTTTTTTGCATTTTTTTGCATTTTTTGTGGGGTTTTTTGCATTTTTTTTGCATTTTTTTTGCATTTTTTTTGCATTTTTTTTGCATTTTTTTTGCATTTTTTGTGGGTTTTTTTTGCATTTTTTTGTGGGTTTTTTTGCATTTTTTTTGCATTTTTTGTGGGTTTTTTTGCATTTTTTTTGCATTTTTTTTGCATTTTTTGTGGGGTTTTTTGCATTTTTTTTGCATTTTTTTTTGCATTTTTTTTTGCATTTTTTTGCATTTTTTGTGGGTTTTTTTGCATTTTTTTTAGAATTTTTTTGTGGGTTTTTTTGCATTTTTTTTGCATTTTTTGTGGGTTTTTTGCATTTTTTTGCATTTTTTGTGGGGTTTTTTGCATTTTTTTGTGGGTTTTTTTGCATTTTTTTTGGATTTTTTTGTGGGTTTTTTTGCATTTTTTTGGATTTTTTTGTGGGTTTTTTTGCATTTTTTTTGGATTTTTTTGTGGGTTTTTTTGCATTTTTTTGTGGGTTTTTTTGCATTTTTTGTGGGTTTTTTTGCATTTTTTTTGCATTTTTTGTGGGGTTTTTTGCATTTTTTTTGCATTTTTTTTGCATTTTTTGTGGGTTTTTTTGCATTTTTTTGCATTTTTTGTGGGTTTTTTTGCATTTTTTTGTGTTTTTTTTTGCATTTTTTGTGGGTTTTTTTGCATTTTTTTTGCATTTTTTTTGCATTTTTTGTGGGTTTTTTTGCATTTTTTTTGCATTTTTTTTTGCATTTTTTTTGCATTTTTTGTGGGGTTTTTTGCATTTTTTTGTGGGTTTTTTTGCATTTTTTTTGCATTTTTTTGTGGGTTTTTTTGCATTTTTTTGTGGGTTTTTTTGCATTTTTTGTGGGTTTTTTTGCATTTTTTTTGCATTTTTTGTGGGGTTTTTTGCATTTTTTTGTGGGTTTTTTTGCATTTTTTTTGCATTTTTTTGTGTTTTTTTTGCATTTTTTTGTGGGTTTTTTTGCTTTTTTTGTGGGTTTTTTTGCATTTTTTTTGCATTTTTTTTGCATTTTTTTTGCATTTTTTGTGGGTTTTTTTTGTGGGGTTTTTTTGCATTTTTTTGTGGGTTTTTTTGCATTTTTTTGTGGGTTTTTTTGCATTTTTTGTGGGTTTTTTTGCATTTTTTTTGCATTTTTTGTGGGGTTTTTTGCATTTTTTTGCATTTTTTTTGCATTTTTTCTGCATTTTTTTTGCAATTTTTTTGCATTTTTTTGTGGGTTTTTTTTGCATTTTTTTTGCATTTTTTTGCATTTTTTGTGGGGTTTTTTGCATTTTTTTTGCATTTTTTTTGCATTTTTTTTGCATTTTTTTTGCATTTTTTTTGCATTTTTTTTGCATTTTTTTTGCATTTTTTTGTGGGTTTTTTTGCATTTTTTGTGGGTTTTTTTGCTTTTTTTTTGCATTTTTTTTTGCATTTTTTGTGTTTTTTTTGCATTTTTTTTTTGCATTTTTTTTGCATTTTTTTTGTGGGTTTTTTGCATTTTTTTGTGGGTTTTTTTGCATTTTTTGTGGGTTTTTTTGCATTTTTTGTGGGTTTTTTTGCATTTTTTGTGGGTTTTTTTGCATTTTTTTTGCATTTTTTGTGGGGTTTTTTGCATTTTTTTTGCATTTTTTTGTGGGTTTTTTTGCATTTTTTTGTGGGTTTTTTTGCATTTTTTTGTGGGTTTTTTTGCATTTTTTGTGGGTTTTTTTGCATTTTTTTTTACATTTTTTGTGGGGTTTTTTGCATTTTTTTGCATTTTTTGTGGGGTTTTTTGCATTTTTTTTTGCATTTTTTGTTTTTTTTTTTGCATTTTTTTTGCATTTTTTTTGCATTTTTTGTGGGTTTTTTTGCATTTTTTTTGCATTTTTTGTGTTTTTTTTGCATTTTTTTTGCATTTTTTTTGCATTTTTTGTGGGGTTTTTTGCATTTTTTTTGCATTTTTTTTTGCATTTTTTGTGGTTTTTTTTGCATTTTTTTGTGGGGTTTTTTTGCATTTTTTTTGCATTTTTTTGTGGGTTTTTTTGCATTTTTTTTGCATTTTTTTTTGCATTTTTTGTGGGGTTTTTTGCATTTTTTTTTGCATTTTTTTTGCATTTTTTGTGGTTTTTTTTGCATTTTTTTTGCATTTTTTGTGTTTTTTTTGCATTTTTTTTGCATTTTTTTTTGCATTTTTTTTGCATTTTTTTTTGCATTTTTTTTGCATTTTTTGTGGGTTTTTTTGCTTTTTTTTTGAATTTTTTTGTGGGTTTTTTTGCATTTTTTTGCATTTTTTGTGGGTTTTTTTGCTTTTTTTTTGCATTTTTTTTTGCATTTTTTGTGTTTTTTTTTGCATTTTTTTTTTGCATTTTTTTTGCATTTTTTTTGTGGGTTTTTTTGCATTTTTTGTGGGTTTTTTTGCATTTTTTTGTGGGGTTTTTTGCATTTTTTTGTGGGTTTTTTTGCATTTTTTTTGCATTTTTTTGTGGGTTTTTTTGCATTTTTTTGTGGGTTTTTTTGCATTTTTTTTACATTTTTTGTGGGGTTTTTTGCATTTTTTTTGCATTTTTTGTGGTTTTTTTTGCATTTTTTTTGCATTTTTTTTTGCATTTTTTGTTTTTTTTTTGCATTTTTTTTGCATTTTTTGTGGTTTTTTTTGCATTTTTTGCATTTTTTTTGCATTTTTTTTGCATTTTTTTTTGCATTTTTTTTTTGCATTTTTTGTGGGTTTTTTTGCTTTTTTTTTGCATTTTTTTTGCATTTTTTGTGTTTTTTTTTGCATTTTTTTTTTGCATTTTTTTTGCATTTTTTTTGTGGTTTTTTTTGCATTTTTTTGTGGTTTTTTTTGCATTTTTTTGTGGGTTTTTTTGCATTTTTTGTGGGTTTTTTTGCTTTTTTTTTGCATTTTTTTTTGCATTTTTTGTGTTTTTTTTGCATTTTTTTTTTGCATTTTTTTTGCATTTTTTTTGTGGGTTTTTTTGCATTTTTTTGTGGGTTTTTTTGCATTTTTTGTGGGTTTTTTTGCATTTTTTGTGGGTTTTTTTGCATTTTTTTTGCATTTTTTGTGGGGTTTTTTGCATTTTTTTTGCATTTTTTTTGCATTTTTTTTGCATTTTTTTTGCATTTTTTGAGGGTTTTTTTGCATTTTTTTGCATTTTTTGTGGGTTTTTTTGCATTTTTTTGTGGTTTTTTTTGCATTTTTTGTGGGTTTTTTTGCATTTTTTTTGCATTTTTTGTGGGGTTTTTTGCATTTTTTTTGCATTTTTTTTGTGTTTTTTTGCATTTTTTTTTGCATTTTTTTTTTTTTTTTTGCATTTTTTTTGCATTTTTTGCATTTTTTTTGAATTTTTTTGTGGGTTTTTTTGCATTTTTTTTTGCATTTTTTTGCATTTTTTGTGGGGTTTTTTGCATTTTTTTTGCATTTTTTTTGCATTTTTTTTGCATTTTTTTTGCATTTTTTGTGGGTTTTTTTGCATTTTTTTGTGGGTTTTTTTGCATTTTTTTTTGCATTTTTTTGTGGGGATTTTTGCATTTTTTTGTGTTTTTTTTGCATTTTTTGTGGTTTTTTTTGCATTTTTTTTGCATTTTTTTTGCATTTTTTTTGCATTTTTTGTGGGTTTTTTTGCATTTTTTTTGCATTTTTTTTTGCATTTTTTGTTTTTTTTTTGCATTTTTTTTTGCATTTTTTTTGCATTTTTTGTGTTTTTTTTGCATTTTTTTTGCATTTTTTTTTGCATTTTTTTTGCATTTTTTGTGGGTTTTTTGCTTTTTTTTTGCATTTTTTTTTGCATTTTTTGTGTTTTTTTTTGCATTTTTTTTTGCTTTTTTTTTGCATTTTTTTGTGGGTTTTTTTGCATTTTTTTGTGGGTTTTTTTGCATTTTTTGTGGGGTTTTTTTGCATTTTTTTTGCATTTTTTGTGGGTTTTTTTGCATTTTTTTTGCATTTTTTGTGGGTTTTTTTGCATTTTTTTTTGCATTTTTTTGCATTTTTTTTGCATTTTTTGTGGTTTTTTTTGCATTTTTTTTTGCATTTTTTGTGTTTTTTTGCATTTTTTTTGCATTTTTTTTTGCATTTTTTTTGCATTTTTTGTGGGTTTTTTTGCTTTTTTTTTGAATTTTTTTGTGGGTTTTTTTGCATTTTTTTGCATTTTTTGTGGGTTTTTTTGCATTTTTTTTGCATTTTTTTTTGCATTTTTTTTGCATTTTTTGTGGGGTTTTTTGCATTTTTTTGTGGGTTTTTTTGCATTTTTTTTGCATTTTTTTGTGGGTTTTTTTGCATTTTTTTGTGGGTTTTTTTGCATTTTTTGTGGGTTTTTTTGCATTTTTTTTGCATTTTTTGTGGGGTTTTTTGCATTTTTTTGTGGGTTTTTTTGCATTTTTTTTGCATTTTTTTGTGTTTTTTTTGCATTTTTTTGTGAGTTTTTTTGCTTTTTTTGTGGGTTTTTTTTGCATTTTTTTTGCATTTTTTGTGGGTTTTTTTGCATTTTTTTTGCATTTTTTTTGCATTTTTTGTGGTTTTTTTTTGTGGGTTTTTTTGCATTTTTTTGTGGGTTTTTTTGCATTTTTTTGTGGGTTTTTTTGCATTTTTTGTGGGTTTTTTTGCATTTTTTTTGCATTTTTTGTGGGGTTTTTTGCATTTTTTTTGCATTTTTTCTGCATTTTTTTTGCAATTTTTTTGCATTTTTTTGTGGGTTTTTTTTGCATTTTTTTTTGCATTTTTTTGCATTTTTTGTGGGGTTTTTTGCATTTTTTTTGCATTTTTTTTGCATTTTTTTTGCATTTTTTTTGCATTTTTTGTGGGTTTTTTTGCATTTTTTTGTGGGTTTTTTTGCATTTTTTTTTGCATTTTTTGTGGGTTTTTTTTGCATTTTTTTTGCATTTTTTTTGCATTTTTTGTGGGGTTTTTTGCATTTTTTTTGCATTTTTTTTTGCATTTTTTTTTGCATTTTTTTGCATTTTTTGTGGGTTTTTTTGCATTTTTTTTAGAATTTTTTTGTGGGTTTTTTTGCATTTTTTTTTTGCATTTTTTGTGGGTTTTTTTGCATTTTTTTGCATTTTTTGTGGGGTTTTTTGCATTTTTTTGTGGGTTTTTTTGCATTTTTTTTGGATTTTTTTGTGGGTTTTTTTGCATTTTTTTGTGGGTTTTTTTGCATTTTTTTTTACATTTTTTGTGGGGTTTTTTGCATTTTTTTTGCATTTTTTGTGGTTTTTTTTGCATTTTTTTTGCATTTTTTTTTGCATTTTTTGTTTTTTTTTTGCATTTTTTTTGCATTTTTTGTGGGTTTTTTTTGCATTTTTTTGCATTTTTTGTGTTTTTTTTGCATTTTTTTTGCATTTTTTTTTGCATTTTTTTTTGCATTTTTTGTGGGTTTTTTTGCTTTTTTTTTGCATTTTTTTTTGCATTTTTTGTGTTTTTTTTTGCATTTTTTTTTTGCATTTTTTTTGCATTTTTTTTGTGGGTTTTTTTGCATTTTTTTGTGGGTTTTTTTGCATTTTTTTGTGGGTTTTTTTGCATTTTTTGTGGGTTTTTTTGCTTTTTTTTTGCATTTTTTTTTGCATTTTTTGTGTTTTTTTTTGCATTTTTTTTTGCATTTTTTTTGCATTTTTTTTGTGGGTTTTTTTGCATTTTTTTGTGGGTTTTTTTGCATTTTTTTTGCATTTTTTGTGGGGTTTTTTGCATTTTTTTTGCATTTTTTTTGTGTTTTTTTGCATTTTTTTTTGCATTTTTTTTTTTTTTTTTTTGCATTTTTTTTGCATTTTTTGCATTTTTTTTGAATTTTTTTGTGGGTTTTTTTGCATTTTTTTTTGCATTTTTTTGCATTTTTTGTGGGGTTTTTTGCATTTTTTTTGCATTTTTTTTGCATTTTTTTTGCATTTTTTTTGCATTTTTTGTGGGTTTTTTTGCATTTTTTTGTGGGTTTTTTTGCATTTTTTTTTGCATTTTTTTGTGGGGATTTTTGCATTTTTTTGTGTTTTTTTTGCATTTTTTGTGGTTTTTTTTGCATTTTTTTTGCATTTTTTTTGCATTTTTTTTGCATTTTTTGTGGGTTTTTTTGCATTTTTTTTGCATTTTTTTTTGCATTTTTTGTTTTTTTTTTGCATTTTTTTTTGCATTTTTTTTGCATTTTTTGTGTTTTTTTTGCATTTTTTTTGCATTTTTTTTTGCATTTTTTTTGCATTTTTTGTGGGTTTTTTGCTTTTTTTTTGCATTTTTTTTTGCATTTTTTGTGTTTTTTTTTGCATTTTTTTTTGCTTTTTTTTTGCATTTTTTTGTGGGTTTTTTTGCATTTTTTTGTGGGTTTTTTTGCATTTTTTGTGGGGTTTTTTTGCATTTTTTTTGCATTTTTTGTGGGTTTTTTTGCATTTTTTTTGCATTTTTTGTGGGTTTTTTTGCATTTTTTTTGCATTTTTTTGCATTTTTTTTGCATTTTTTGTGTTTTTTTTTGCATTTTTTTTTGCATTTTTTGTGTTTTTTTGCATTTTTTTTGCATTTTTTTTTGCATTTTTTTTGCATTTTTTGTGGGTTTTTTTGCTTTTTTTTTGAATTTTTTTGTGGGTTTTTTTGCATTTTTTTGCATTTTTTGTGGGTTTTTTTGCATTTTTTTTGCATTTTTTTTTGCATTTTTTTTGCATTTTTTGTGGGGTTTTTTGCATTTTTTTGTGGGTTTTTTTGCATTTTTTTTGCATTTTTTTGTGGGTTTTTTTGCATTTTTTTGTGGGTTTTTTTGCATTTTTTGTGGGTTTTTTTGCATTTTTTTTGCATTTTTTGTGGGGTTTTTTGCATTTTTTTGTGGGTTTTTTTGCATTTTTTTTGCATTTTTTTGTGTTTTTTTTGCATTTTTTTGTGAGTTTTTTTGCTTTTTTTGTGGGTTTTTTTGCATTTTTTTTGCATTTTTTGTGGGTTTTTTTGCATTTTTTTTGCATTTTTTTTGCATTTTTTGTGGTTTTTTTTTGTGGGTTTTTTTGCATTTTTTTGTGGGTTTTTTTGCATTTTTTTGTGGGTTTTTTTGCATTTTTTGTGGGTTTTTTTGCATTTTTTTTGCATTTTTTGTGGGGTTTTTTGCATTTTTTTTGCATTTTTTCTGCATTTTTTTTGCAATTTTTTTGCATTTTTTTGTGGGTTTTTTTTGCATTTTTTTTTGCATTTTTTTGCATTTTTTGTGGGGTTTTTTGCATTTTTTTTGCATTTTTTTTGCATTTTTTTTGCATTTTTTTTGCATTTTTTGTGGGTTTTTTTGCATTTTTTTGTGGGGTTTTTTTGCATTTTTTTTTGCATTTTTTGTGGGTTTTTTTGCATTTTTTTTGCATTTTTTTTGCATTTTTTGTGGGGTTTTTTGCATTTTTTTTGCATTTTTTTTTGCATTTTTTTTTGCATTTTTTTGCATTTTTTGTGGGTTTTTTTGCATTTTTTTTAGAATTTTTTTGTGGGTTTTTTTGCATTTTTTTTTTGCATTTTTTGTGGGTTTTTTTGCATTTTTTTGCATTTTTTGTGGGGTTTTTTGCATTTTTTTGTGGGTTTTTTTTGCATTTTTTTTTGGATTTTTTTGTGGGTTTTTTTGCATTTTTTTGTGGGTTTTTTTGCATTTTTTTTTACATTTTTTGTGGGGTTTTTTGCATTTTTTTTGCATTTTTTGTGGTTTTTTTTGCATTTTTTTTGCATTTTTTTTTGCATTTTTTGTTTTTTTTTTGCATTTTTTTTGCATTTTTTGTGGGTTTTTTTTGCATTTTTTTGCATTTTTTGTGTTTTTTTTGCATTTTTTTTGCATTTTTTTTTGCATTTTTTTTTGCATTTTTTGTGGGTTTTTTTGCTTTTTTTTTGCATTTTTTTTTGCATTTTTTGTGTTTTTTTTTGCATTTTTTTTTTGCATTTTTTTTGCATTTTTTTTGTGGGTTTTTTTGCATTTTTTTGTGGGTTTTTTTGCATTTTTTTGTGGGTTTTTTTGCATTTTTTGTGGGTTTTTTTTGCTTTTTTTTTGCATTTTTTTTTGCATTTTTTGTGTTTTTTTTTGCATTTTTTTTGGCATTTTTTTTGCATTTTTTTTGTGGGTTTTTTTGCATTTTTTTGTGGGTTTTTTTTGCATTTTTTTGTGGGTTTTTTTGCATTTTTTGTGGGTTTTTTTGCATTTTTTTTGCATTTTTTGTGGGGTTTTTTGCATTTTTTTTGCATTTTTTTTTGCATTTTTTGTGGGTTTTTTTGCATTTTTTTGCATTTTTTGTGGGTTTTTTTGCATTTTTTTGTGTTTTTTTTTTGCATTTTTTGTGGGTTTTTTTGCATTTTTTTTGCATTTTTTTTGCATTTTTTGTCGGGTTTTTTTGCATTTTTTTTGCATTTTTTTTTGCATTTTTTTTGCATTTTTTGTGGGGTTTTTTGCATTTTTTTGTGGGTTTTTTTGCATTTTTTTTGCATTTTTTTGTGGGTTTTTTTTGCATTTTTTTGTGGGTTTTTTTGCATTTTTTGTGGGTTTTTTTGCATTTTTTTTTGCATTTTTTGTGGGGTTTTTTGCATTTTTTTGTGGGTTTTTTTTGCATTTTTTTTGCATTTTTTTGTGTTTTTTTTGCATTTTTTTGTGGGTTTTTTTTGCTTTTTTTGTGGGTTTTTTTGCATTTTTTTTGCATTTTTTTTTGCATTTTTTTTGCATTTTTTGTGGGTTTTTTTTGTGGGTTTTTTTTGCATTTTTTTGTGGGTTTTTTTTGCATTTTTTTATGGGTTTTTTTGCATTTTTTGTGGGTTTTTTTGCATTTTTTTTTTGCATTTTTTGTGGGGTTTTTTGCATTTTTTTTTGCATTTTTTTTGCATTTTTTGTGGGTTTTTTTGCATTTTTTTGCATTTTTTGTGGGTTTTTTTGCATTTTTTTGTGTTTTTTTTTTGCATTTTTTGTGGGTTTTTTTGCATTTTTTTTGCATTTTTTTTGCATTTTTTGTGGGTTTTTTTGCATTTTTTGTGGGTTTTTTTGCATTTTTTTTGCATTTTTTGTGGGGTTTTTTGCATTTTTTTTGCATTTTTTTTGCATTTTTTGTGGGTTTTTTTGCATTTTTTTGCATTTTTTGTGGGTTTTTTTGCATTTTTTTGTGTTTTTTTTTGCATTTTTTGTGGGTTTTTTTGCATTTTTTTTGCATTTTTTTTGCATTTTTTGTGGGTTTTTTTGCATTTTTTTTTGCATTTTTTTTTGCATTTTTTTTGCATTTTTTGTGGGGTTTTTTGCATTTTTTTGTGGGTTTTTTTGCATTTTTTTTGCATTTTTTTGTGGGTTTTTTTGCATTTTTTTGTGGGTTTTTTTGCATTTTTTGTGGGTTTTTTTGCATTTTTTTTGCATTTTTTGTGGGGTTTTTTGCATTTTTTTGTGGGTTTTTTTGCATTTTTTTTGCATTTTTTTGTGTTTTTTTTTGCATTTTTTTGTGGGTTTTTTTGCTTTTTTTGTGGGTTTTTTTGCATTTTTTTTGCATTTTTTTTGCATTTTTTGTGGGTTTTTTTTGTGGGTTTTTTTTGCATTTTTTTGTGGGTTTTTTTGCATTTTTTTGTGGGTTTTTTTGCATTTTTTGTGGGTTTTTTTGCATTTTTTTTTGCATTTTTTGTGGGGTTTTTTGCATTTTTTTGCATTTTTTTTGCATTTTTTCTGCATTTTTTTTGCAATTTTTTTGCATTTTTTTGTGGGTTTTTTTTGCATTTTTTTTGCATTTTTTTGCATTTTTTGTGGGGTTTTTTGCATTTTTTTTGCATTTTTTTTGCATTTTTTTTGCAATTTTTTTTGCATTTTTTTTGCATTTTTTTTGCATTTTTTTTGCATTTTTTTTGCATTTTTTGTGGGTTTTTTTTGCATTTTTTTTGCATTTTTGTGGTTTTTTTTGCATTTTTTTTGCATTTTTTTTTGCATTTTTTGTTTTTTTTTTGCATTTTTTTTGCATTTTTTGTGGGTTTTTTTTTGCATTTTTTTGCATTTTTTGTGTTTTTTTTGCATTTTTTTTGCATTTTTTTTTGCATTTTTTTTTGCATTTTTTGTGGGTTTTTTTTGCTTTTTTTTTGCATTTTTTTTTGCATTTTTTGTGTTTTTTTTTGCATTTTTTTTTGCATTTTTTTTGCATTTTTTTTGTGGGTTTTTTTGCATTTTTTTGTGGGTTTTTTTTGCATTTTTTTGTGGGTTTTTTTTGCATTTTTTGTGGGTTTTTTTGCTTTTTTTTTTGCATTTTTTTTTTGCATTTTTTGTGTTTTTTTTTGCATTTTTTTTGGCATTTTTTTTGCATTTTTTTGTGGGTTTTTTTTGCATTTTTTTGTGGGTTTTTTTGCATTTTTTTGTGGGTTTTTTTGCATTTTTTGTGGGTTTTTTTGCATTTTTTTTGCATTTTTTGTGGGGTTTTTTGCATTTTTTTTGCATTTTTTTTGCATTTTTTGTGGGTTTTTTTGCATTTTTTTGCATTTTTTGTGGGTTTTTTTGCATTTTTTTGTGTTTTTTTTTTGCATTTTTTGTGGGTTTTTTTGCATTTTTTTTGCATTTTTTTTTGCATTTTTTGTGGGTTTTTTTGCATTTTTTTTGCATTTTTTTTTTGCATTTTTTTTGCATTTTTTGTGGGGTTTTTTGCATTTTTTTGTGGGTTTTTTTGCATTTTTTTTGCATTTTTTTTGTGGGTTTTTTTGCATTTTTTTGTGGGTTTTTTTGCATTTTTTGTGGGTTTTTTTTGCATTTTTTTTGCATTTTTTGTGGGGTTTTTTGCATTTTTTTGTGGGTTTTTTTTGCATTTTTTTTGCATTTTTTTGTGTTTTTTTTGCAATTTTTTTGTGGGTTTTTTTGCTTTTTTTGTGGGTTTTTTTGCATTTTTTTTGCATTTTTTTTGCATTTTTTTTGCATTTTTTGTGGGTTTTTTTTGTGGGTTTTTTTTTGCATTTTTTTGTGGGTTTTTTTGCATTTTTTTGTGGGTTTTTTTGCATTTTTTGTGGGTTTTTTTGCATTTTTTTTGCATTTTTTGTGGGGTTTTTTGCATTTTTTTTGCATTTTTTTTGCATTTTTTGTGGGTTTTTTTGCATTTTTTTGCATTTTTTGTGGGTTTTTTTGCATTTTTTTGTGTTTTTTTTTTGCATTTTTTGTGGGTTTTTTTGCATTTTTTTTGCATTTTTTTTGCATTTTTTGTGGGTTTTTTTGCATTTTTTTTGCATTTTTTTTTGCATTTTTTTTGCATTTTTTGTGGGGTTTTTTGCATTTTTTTGTGGGTTTTTTTGCATTTTTTTTGCATTTTTTTGTGGGTTTTTTTGCATTTTTTTGTGGGTTTTTTTGCATTTTTTGTGGGTTTTTTTGCATTTTTTTTGCATTTTTTGTGGGGTTTTTTGCATTTTTTTGTGGGTTTTTTTGCATTTTTTTTGCATTTTTTTTGCATTTTTTTGTGTTTTTTTGTGGGTTTTTTTTGCTTTTTTTGTGGGTTTTTTTGCATTTTTTTTGCATTTTTTTTGCATTTTTTTTGCATTTTTTGTGGGTTTTTTTTGTGGGTTTTTTTTGCATTTTTTTGTGGGTTTTTTTGCATTTTTTTGTGGGTTTTTTTGCATTTTTTGTGGGTTTTTTTGCATTTTTTTTGCATTTTTTGTGGGGTTTTTTGCATTTTTTTGCATTTTTTTTGCATTTTTTCTGCATTTTTTTTGCAATTTTTTTGCATTTTTTTGTGGGTTTTTTTTGCATTTTTTTTGCATTTTTTTGCATTTTTTGTGGGGTTTTTTGCATTTTTTTTGCATTTTTTTTTGCATTTTTTTTGCATTTTTTTTGCATTTTTTTTGCATTTTTTTTGCATTTTTTTTGCATTTTTTTTGCATTTTTTGTGGGTTTTTTTGCATTTTTTTGTGGGTTTTTTTGCATTTTTTTTGCATTTTTTGTGGGTTTTTTTGCATTTTTTTTTGCATTTTTTTTGCATTTTTTGTGGGGTTTTTTGCATTTTTTTTGCATTTTTTTTTGCATTTTTTTTTGCATTTTTTTGCATTTTTTGTGGGTTTTTTTTGCATTTTTTTTAGAATTTTTTTGTGGGTTTTTTTGCATTTTTTTTTTGCATTTTTTGTGGGTTTTTTTGCATTTTTTTGCATTTTTTGTGGGGTTTTTTGCATTTTTTTGTGGGTTTTTTTGCATTTTTTTTGGATTTTTTTGTGGGTTTTTTTGCATTTTTTTTGTGGGTTTTTTTGCATTTTTTTTACATTTTTTGTGGGGTTTTTTGCATTTTTTTTGCATTTTTTGTTGTTTTTTTTGCATTTTTTTTGCATTTTTTTTTGCATTTTTTGTTTTTTTTTTGCATTTTTTTTGCATTTTTTGTGGTTTTTTTTTGCATTTTTTTGCATTTTTTGTGTTTTTTTTGCATTTTTTTTGCATTTTTTTTTGCATTTTTTTTTGCATTTTTTGTGGGTTTTTTTGCTTTTTTTTTGCATTTTTTTTTGCATTTTTTGTGGGTTTTTTTGCTTTTTTTTTGCATTTTTTTTTGCATTTTTTGTGTTTTTTTTTTGCATTTTTTTTTGGCATTTTTTTTGCATTTTCTTTGTGGGTTTTTTTTGCATTTTTTTGTGGGTTTTTTTGCATTTTTTTGTGGGGTTTTTTGCATTTTTTTTGCATTTTTTTTGCATTTTTTTTGCATTTTTTTTTGCATTTTTTGTGGGTTTTTTTGCATTTTTTTGCATTTTTTGTGGGTTTTTTTGCATTTTTTTTGCATTTTTTTTGCATTTTTTTGCATTTTTTGTGGGTTTTTTTTTGCATTTTTTTGTGGGTTTTTTTGCATTTTTTTTGCATTTTTTTGTGGTTTTTTTTGCATTTTTTTGTGTTTTTTTTGCATTTTTTTGTGGGGTTTTTTGCATTTTTTTTGCATTTTTTTTTGCATTTTTTTTGCATTTTTTTGTGGGTTTTTTTGCATTTTTTGTGGGGTTTTTTTGCATTTTTTTTGCATTTTTTGTGGGGTTTTTTTGCAATTTTTTTTGCATTTTTTTTGCATTTTTTGTGGGGTTTTTTGCATTTTTTTTGCATTTTTTTTGCATTTTTTGTGGTTTTTTTTGCATTTTTTTTGCATTTTTTTGTGTTTTTTTTGCATTTTTTTGTGGGTTTTTTTGCTTTTTTTGTGGGTTTTTTTTGCATTTTTTTTGCATTTTTTTTGCATTTTTTTTGCATTTTTTGTGGGTTTTTTTTGTGGGTTTTTTTTTGCATTTTTTTGTGGGTTTTTTTGCATTTTTTTTGTGGGTTTTTTTTGCATTTTTTGTGGGTTTTTTTGCATTTTTTTTGCATTTTTTGTGGGGTTTTTTGCATTTTTTTGCATTTTTTTTGCATTTTTTCTGCATTTTTTTTGCAATTTTTTTGCATTTTTTTGTGGGTTTTTTTTGCATTTTTTTTGCATTTTTTTGCATTTTTTGTGGGGTTTTTTGCATTTTTTTTGCATTTTTTTTGCATTTTTTTTGCATTTTTTTTGCATTTTTTTTTGCATTTTTTTTGCATTTTTTGTGGGTTTTTTTGCATTTTTTTGTGGGTTTTTTTGCATTTTTTTTGCATTTTTTGTGGGTTTTTTTGCATTTTTTTTGCATTTTTTTTGCATTTTTTGTGGGGTTTTTTGCATTTTTTTTGCATTTTTTTTTGCATTTTTTTTTGCATTTTTTTGCATTTTTTGTGGGTTTTTTTGCATTTTTTTTAGAATTTTTTTGTGGGTTTTTTTGCATTTTTTTTGCATTTTTTGTGGTTTTTTTGCATTTTTTTGCATTTTTTGTGGGGTTTTTTGCATTTTTTTGTGGGTTTTTTTGCATTTTTTTTGGATTTTTTTGTGGGTTTTTTGCATTTTTTTGTGGGTTTTTTTGCATTTTTTTTTACATTTTTTGTGGGGTTTTTTGCATTTTTTTTGCATTTTTTGTGGGTTTTTTTTGCATTTTTTTTTGCATTTTTTTTTATTTTTTTGCATTTTTTGTGTTTTTTTTGCATTTTTTTTGCATTTTTTTTTGCATTTTTTTTTGCATTTTTTGTGGGTTTTTTTGCTTTTTTTTTGCATTTTTTTTTGCATTTTTTGTGTTTTTTTTTTGCATTTTTTTTTTGCATTTTTTTGCATTTTTTTGTGGGTTTTTTTGCATTTTTTTGTGGGTTTTTTTGCATTTTTTGTGGGTTTTTTTGCATTTTTTGTGGGTTTTTTTGCTTTTTTT
>JAKRKW010000482.1:0-24099 GCA_023566125.1 Zingel zingel | reverse complement strand
GTTAGGGTTAGGGTTAGGGTTAGGGTTAGGGTTAGGGTTAGGGTTAGGGTTAGGGTTAGGGTTAGGGTTAGGGTTAGGGGTTAGGGTTAGGGTTAGGGTTAGGGTTAGGGTTAGGGTTAGGGTTAGGGTTAGGGTTAGGGTTAGGGTTAGGGTTAGGGTTAGGGTTAGGGTTAGGGTTAGGGTTAGGGTTAGGGTTAGGGTTAGGGTTAGGGGTTAGGGTTAGGGTTAGGGTTAGGGTTAGGGTTAGGGTTAGGGTTAGGGTTAGGGTTAGGGTTAGGGTTAGGGTTAGGGTTAGGGTTAGGGTTAGGGTTAGGGTTAGGGTTAGGGTTAGGGTTAGGGTTAGGGTTAGGGTTAGGGTTAGGGTTAGGGTTAGGGTTAGGGTTAGGGTTAGGGTTAGGGTTAGGGTTAGGGTTAGGGTTAGGGTTAGGGTTAGGGTTAGGGTTAGGGTTAGGGTTAGGGTTAGGGTTAGGGTTAGGGTTAGGGTTAGGGTTAGGGTTAGGGTTAGGGTTAGGGTTAGGGTTAGGGTTAGGGTTAGGGTTAGGGTTAGGGTTAGGGTTAGGGTTAGGGTTAGGGTTAGGGTTAGGGTTAGGGTTAGGGTTAGGGTTAGGGTTAGGGTTAGGGTTAGGGTTAGGGTTAGGGTTAGGGTTAGGGTTAGGGTTAGGGTTAGGGTTAGGGTTAGGGTTAGGGTTAGGGTTAGGGTTAGGGTTAGGGTTAGGGTTAGGGTTAGGGTTAGGGTTAGGGTTAGGGTTAGGGTTAGGGTTAGGGTTAGGGTTAGGGTTAGGGTTAGGGTTAGGGTTAGGGTTAGGGTTAGGGTTAGGGTTAGGGTTAGGGTTAGGGTTAGGGTTAGGGTTAGGGTTAGGGTTAGGGTTAGGGTTAGGGTTAGGGTTAGGGTTAGGGTTAGGGTTAGGGTTAGGGTTAGGGTTAGGGTTAGGGTTAGGGTTAGGGTTAGGGTTAGGGTTAGGGTTAGGGTTAGGGTTAGGGTTAGGGTTAGGGTTAGGGTTAGGGTTAGGGTTAGGGTTAGGGTTAGGGTTAGGGTTAGGGTTAGGGTTAGGGTTAGGGTTAGGGTTAGGGTTAGGGTTAGGGTTAGGGTTAGGGTTAGGGTTAGGGTTAGGGTTAGGGTTAGGGTTAGGGTTAGGGTTAGGGTTAGGGTTAGGGTTAGGGTTAGGGTTAGGGTTAGGGTTAGGGTTAGGGTTAGGGTTAGGGTTAGGGTTAGGGTTAGGGTTAGGGTTAGGGTTAGGGTTAGGGTTAGGGTTAGGGTTAGGGTTAGGGTTAGGGTTAGGGTTAGGGTTAGGGTTAGGGTTAGGGTTAGGGTTAGGGTTAGGGTTAGGGTTAGGGTTAGGGTTAGGGTTAGGGTTAGGGTTAGGGTTAGGGTTAGGGTTAGGGTTAGGGTTAGGGTTAGGGTTAGGGTTAGGGTTAGGGTTAGGGTTAGGGTTAGGGTTAGGGTTAGGGTTAGGGTTAGGGTTAGGGTTAGGGTTAGGGTTAGGGTTAGGGTTAGGGTTAGGGTTAGGGTTAGGGTTAGGGTTAGGGTTAGGGTTAGGGTTAGGGTTAGGGTTAGGGTTAGGGTTAGGGTTAGGGTTAGGGTTAGGGTTAGGGTTAGGGTTAGGGTTAGGGTTAGGGTTAGGGTTAGGGTTAGGGTTAGGGTTAGGGTTAGGGTTAGGGTTAGGGTTAGGGTTAGGGTTAGGGTTAGGGTTAGGGTTAGGGTTAGGGTTAGGGTTAGGGTTAGGGTTAGGGTTAGGGTTAGGGTTAGGGTTAGGGTTAGGGTTAGGGTTAGGGTTAGGGTTAGGGTTAGGGTTAGGGTTAGGGTTAGGGTTAGGGTTAGGGTTAGGGTTAGGGTTAGGGTTAGGGTTAGGGTTAGGGTTAGGGTTAGGGTTAGGGTTAGGGTTAGGGTTAGGGTTAGGGTTAGGGTTAGGGTTAGGGTTAGGGTTAGGGTTAGGGTTAGGGTTAGGGTTAGGGTTAGGGTTAGGGTTAGGGTTAGGGTTAGGGTTAGGGTTAGGGTTAGGGTTAGGGTTAGGGTTAGGGTTAGGGTTAGGGTTAGGGTTAGGGTTAGGGTTAGGGTTAGGGTTAGGGTTAGGGTTAGGGTTAGGGTTAGGGTTAGGGTTAGGGTTAGGGTTAGGGTTAGGGTTAGGGTTAGGGTTAGGGTTAGGGTTAGGGTTAGGGTTAGGGTTAGGGTTAGGGTTAGGGTTAGGGTTAGGGTTAGGGTTAGGGTTAGGGTTAGGGTTAGGGTTAGGGTTAGGGTTAGGGTTAGGGTTAGGGTTAGGGTTAGGGTTAGGGTTAGGGTTAGGGTTAGGGTTAGGGTTAGGGTTAGGGTTAGGGTTAGGGTTAGGGTTAGGGTTAGGGTTAGGGTTAGGGTTAGGGTTAGGGTTAGGGTTAGGGTTAGGGTTAGGGTTAGGGTTAGGGTTAGGGTTAGGGTTAGGGTTAGGGTTAGGGTTAGGGTTAGGGTTAGGGTTAGGGTTAGGGTTAGGGTTAGGGTTAGGGTTAGGGTTAGGGTTAGGGTTAGGGTTAGGGTTAGGGTTAGGGTTAGGGTTAGGGTTAGGGTTAGGGTTAGGGTTAGGGTTAGGGTTAGGGTTAGGGTTAGGGTTAGGGTTAGGGTTAGGGTTAGGGTTAGGGTTAGGGTTAGGGTTAGGGTTAGGGTTAGGGTTAGGGTTAGGGTTAGGGTTAGGGTTAGGGTTAGGGTTAGGGTTAGGGTTAGGGTTAGGGTTAGGGTTAGGGTTAGGGTTAGGGTTAGGGTTAGGGTTAGGGTTAGGGTTAGGGTTAGGGTTAGGGTTAGGGTTAGGGTTAGGGTTAGGGTTAGGGTTAGGGTTAGGGTTAGGGTTAGGGTTAGGGTTAGGGTTAGGGTTAGGGTTAGGGTTAGGGTTAGGGTTAGGGTTAGGGTTAGGGTTAGGGTTAGGGTTAGGGTTAGGGTTAGGGTTAGGGTTAGGGTTAGGGTTAGGGTTAGGGTTAGGGTTAGGGTTAGGGTTAGGGTTAGGGTTAGGGTTAGGGTTAGGGTTAGGGTTAGGGTTAGGGTTAGGGTTAGGGTTAGGGTTAGGGTTAGGGTTAGGGTTAGGGTTAGGGTTAGGGTTAGGGTTAGGGTTAGGGTTAGGGTTAGGGTTAGGGTTAGGGTTAGGGTTAGGGTTAGGGTTAGGGTTAGGGTTAGGGTTAGGGTTAGGGTTAGGGTTAGGGTTAGGGTTAGGGTTAGGGTTAGGGTTAGGGTTAGGGTTAGGGTTAGGGTTAGGGTTAGGGTTAGGGTTAGGGTTAGGGTTAGGGTTAGGGTTAGGGTTAGGGTTAGGGTTAGGGTTAGGGTTAGGGTTAGGGTTAGGGTTAGGGTTAGGGTTAGGGTTAGGGTTAGGGTTAGGGTTAGGGTTAGGGTTAGGGTTAGGGTTAGGGTTAGGGTTAGGGTTAGGGTTAGGGTTAGGGTTAGGGTTAGGGTTAGGGTTAGGGTTAGGGTTAGGGTTAGGGTTAGGGTTAGGGTTAGGGTTAGGGTTAGGGTTAGGGTTAGGGTTAGGGTTAGGGTTAGGGTTAGGGTTAGGGTTAGGGTTAGGGTTAGGGTTAGGGTTAGGGTTAGGGTTAGGGTTAGGGTTAGGGTTAGGGTTAGGGTTAGGGTTAGGGTTAGGGTTAGGGTTAGGGTTAGGGTTAGGGTTAGGGTTAGGGTTAGGGTTAGGGTTAGGGTTAGGGTTAGGGTTAGGGTTAGGGTTAGGGTTAGGGTTAGGGTTAGGGTTAGGGTTAGGGTTAGGGTTAGGGTTAGGGTTAGGGTTAGGGTTAGGGTTAGGGTTAGGGTTAGGGTTAGGGTTAGGGTTAGGGTTAGGGTTAGGGTTAGGGTTAGGGTTAGGGTTAGGGTTAGGGTTAGGGTTAGGGTTAGGGTTAGGGTTAGGGTTAGGGTTAGGGTTAGGGTTAGGGTTAGGGTTAGGGTTAGGGTTAGGGTTAGGGTTAGGGTTAGGGTTAGGGTTAGGGTTAGGGTTAGGGTTAGGGTTAGGGTTAGGGTTAGGGTTAGGGTTAGGGTTAGGGTTAGGGTTAGGGTTAGGGTTAGGGTTAGGGTTAGGGTTAGGGTTAGGGTTAGGGTTAGGGTTAGGGTTAGGGTTAGGGTTAGGGTTAGGGTTAGGGTTAGGGTTAGGGTTAGGGTTAGGGTTAGGGTTAGGGTTAGGGTTAGGGTTAGGGTTAGGGTTAGGGTTAGGGTTAGGGTTAGGGTTAGGGTTAGGGTTAGGGTTAGGGTTAGGGTTAGGGTTAGGGTTAGGGTTAGGGTTAGGGTTAGGGTTAGGGTTAGGGTTAGGGTTAGGGTTAGGGTTAGGGTTAGGGTTAGGGTTAGGGTTAGGGTTAGGGTTAGGGTTAGGGTTAGGGTTAGGGTTAGGGTTAGGGTTAGGGTTAGGGTTAGGGTTAGGGTTAGGGTTAGGGTTAGGGTTAGGGTTAGGGTTAGGGTTAGGGTTAGGGTTAGGGTTAGGGTTAGGGTTAGGGTTAGGGTTAGGGTTAGGGTTAGGGTTAGGGTTAGGGTTAGGGTTAGGGTTAGGGTTAGGGTTAGGGTTAGGGTTAGGGTTAGGGTTAGGGTTAGGGTTAGGGTTAGGGTTAGGGTTAGGGTTAGGGTTAGGGTTAGGGTTAGGGTTAGGGTTAGGGTTAGGGTTAGGGTTAGGGTTAGGGTTAGGGTTAGGGTTAGGGTTAGGGTTAGGGTTAGGGTTAGGGTTAGGGTTAGGGTTAGGGTTAGGGTTAGGGTTAGGGTTAGGGTTAGGGTTAGGGTTAGGGTTAGGGTTAGGGTTAGGGTTAGGGTTAGGGTTAGGGTTAGGGTTAGGGTTAGGGTTAGGGTTAGGGTTAGGGTTAGGGTTAGGGTTAGGGTTAGGGTTAGGGTTAGGGTTAGGGTTAGGGTTAGGGTTAGGGTTAGGGTTAGGGTTAGGGTTAGGGTTAGGGTTAGGGTTAGGGTTAGGGTTAGGGTTAGGGTTAGGGTTAGGGTTAGGGTTAGGGTTAGGGTTAGGGTTAGGGTTAGGGTTAGGGTTAGGGTTAGGGTTAGGGTTAGGGTTAGGGTTAGGGTTAGGGTTAGGGTTAGGGTTAGGGTTAGGGTTAGGGTTAGGGTTAGGGTTAGGGTTAGGGTTAGGGTTAGGGTTAGGGTTAGGGTTAGGGTTAGGGTTAGGGTTAGGGTTAGGGTTAGGGTTAGGGTTAGGGTTAGGGTTAGGGTTAGGGTTAGGGTTAGGGTTAGGGTTAGGGTTAGGGTTAGGGTTAGGGTTAGGGTTAGGGTTAGGGTTAGGGTTAGGGTTAGGGTTAGGGTTAGGGTTAGGGTTAGGGTTAGGGTTAGGGTTAGGGTTAGGGTTAGGGTTAGGGTTAGGGTTAGGGTTAGGGTTAGGGTTAGGGTTAGGGTTAGGGTTAGGGTTAGGGTTAGGGTTAGGGTTAGGGTTAGGGTTAGGGTTAGGGTTAGGGTTAGGGTTAGGGTTAGGGTTAGGGTTAGGGTTAGGGTTAGGGTTAGGGTTAGGGTTAGGGTTAGGGTTAGGGTTAGGGTTAGGGTTAGGGTTAGGGTTAGGGTTAGGGTTAGGGTTAGGGTTAGGGTTAGGGTTAGGGTTAGGGTTAGGGTTAGGGTTAGGGTTAGGGTTAGGGTTAGGGTTAGGGTTAGGGTTAGGGTTAGGGTTAGGGTTAGGGTTAGGGTTAGGGTTAGGGTTAGGGTTAGGGTTAGGGTTAGGGTTAGGGTTAGGGTTAGGGTTAGGGTTAGGGTTAGGGTTAGGGTTAGGGTTAGGGTTAGGGTTAGGGTTAGGGTTAGGGTTAGGGTTAGGGTTAGGGTTAGGGTTAGGGTTAGGGTTAGGGTTAGGGTTAGGGTTAGGGTTAGGGTTAGGGTTAGGGTTAGGGTTAGGGTTAGGGTTAGGGTTAGGGTTAGGGTTAGGGTTAGGGTTAGGGTTAGGGTTAGGGTTAGGGTTAGGGTTAGGGTTAGGGTTAGGGTTAGGGTTAGGGTTAGGGTTAGGGTTAGGGTTAGGGTTAGGGTTAGGGTTAGGGTTAGGGTTAGGGTTAGGGTTAGGGTTAGGGTTAGGGTTAGGGTTAGGGTTAGGGTTAGGGTTAGGGTTAGGGTTAGGGTTAGGGTTAGGGTTAGGGTTAGGGTTAGGGTTAGGGTTAGGGTTAGGGTTAGGGTTAGGGTTAGGGTTAGGGTTAGGGTTAGGGTTAGGGTTAGGGTTAGGGTTAGGGTTAGGGTTAGGGTTAGGGTTAGGGTTAGGGTTAGGGTTAGGGTTAGGGTTAGGGTTAGGGTTAGGGTTAGGGTTAGGGTTAGGGTTAGGGTTAGGGTTAGGGTTAGGGTTAGGGTTAGGGTTAGGGTTAGGGTTAGGGTTAGGGTTAGGGTTAGGGTTAGGGTTAGGGTTAGGGTTAGGGTTAGGGTTAGGGTTAGGGTTAGGGTTAGGGTTAGGGTTAGGGTTAGGGTTAGGGTTAGGGTTAGGGTTAGGGTTAGGGTTAGGGTTAGGGTTAGGGTTAGGGTTAGGGTTAGGGTTAGGGTTAGGGTTAGGGTTAGGGTTAGGGTTAGGGTTAGGGTTAGGGTTAGGGTTAGGGTTAGGGTTAGGGTTAGGGTTAGGGTTAGGGTTAGGGTTAGGGTTAGGGTTAGGGTTAGGGTTAGGGTTAGGGTTAGGGTTAGGGTTAGGGTTAGGGTTAGGGTTAGGGTTAGGGTTAGGGTTAGGGTTAGGGTTAGGGTTAGGGTTAGGGTTAGGGTTAGGGTTAGGGTTAGGGTTAGGGTTAGGGTTAGGGTTAGGGTTAGGGTTAGGGTTAGGGTTAGGGTTAGGGTTAGGGTTAGGGTTAGGGTTAGGGTTAGGGTTAGGGTTAGGGTTAGGGTTAGGGTTAGGGTTAGGGTTAGGGTTAGGGTTAGGGTTAGGGTTAGGGTTAGGGTTAGGGTTAGGGTTAGGGTTAGGGTTAGGGTTAGGGTTAGGGTTAGGGTTAGGGTTAGGGTTAGGGTTAGGGTTAGGGTTAGGGTTAGGGTTAGGGTTAGGGTTAGGGTTAGGGTTAGGGTTAGGGTTAGGGTTAGGGTTAGGGTTAGGGTTAGGGTTAGGGTTAGGGTTAGGGTTAGGGTTAGGGTTAGGGTTAGGGTTAGGGTTAGGGTTAGGGTTAGGGTTAGGGTTAGGGTTAGGGTTAGGGTTAGGGTTAGGGTTAGGGTTAGGGTTAGGGTTAGGGTTAGGGTTAGGGTTAGGGTTAGGGTTAGGGTTAGGGTTAGGGTTAGGGTTAGGGTTAGGGTTAGGGTTAGGGTTAGGGTTAGGGTTAGGGTTAGGGTTAGGGTTAGGGTTAGGGTTAGGGTTAGGGTTAGGGTTAGGGTTAGGGTTAGGGTTAGGGTTAGGGTTAGGGTTAGGGTTAGGGTTAGGGTTAGGGTTAGGGTTAGGGTTAGGGTTAGGGTTAGGGTTAGGGTTAGGGTTAGGGTTAGGGTTAGGGTTAGGGTTAGGGTTAGGGTTAGGGTTAGGGTTAGGGTTAGGGTTAGGGTTAGGGTTAGGGTTAGGGTTAGGGTTAGGGTTAGGGTTAGGGTTAGGGTTAGGGTTAGGGTTAGGGTTAGGGTTAGGGTTAGGGTTAGGGTTAGGGTTAGGGTTAGGGTTAGGGTTAGGGTTAGGGTTAGGGTTAGGGTTAGGGTTAGGGTTAGGGTTAGGGTTAGGGTTAGGGTTAGGGTTAGGGTTAGGGTTAGGGTTAGGGTTAGGGTTAGGGTTAGGGTTAGGGTTAGGGTTAGGGTTAGGGTTAGGGTTAGGGTTAGGGTTAGGGTTAGGGTTAGGGTTAGGGTTAGGGTTAGGGTTAGGGTTAGGGTTAGGGTTAGGGTTAGGGTTAGGGTTAGGGTTAGGGTTAGGGTTAGGGTTAGGGTTAGGGTTAGGGTTAGGGTTAGGGTTAGGGTTAGGGTTAGGGTTAGGGTTAGGGTTAGGGTTAGGGTTAGGGTTAGGGTTAGGGTTAGGGTTAGGGTTAGGGTTAGGGTTAGGGTTAGGGTTAGGGTTAGGGTTAGGGTTAGGGTTAGGGTTAGGGTTAGGGTTAGGGTTAGGGTTAGGGTTAGGGTTAGGGTTAGGGTTAGGGTTAGGGTTAGGGTTAGGGTTAGGGTTAGGGTTAGGGTTAGGGTTAGGGTTAGGGTTAGGGTTAGGGTTAGGGTTAGGGTTAGGGTTAGGGTTAGGGTTAGGGTTAGGGTTAGGGTTAGGGTTAGGGTTAGGGTTAGGGTTAGGGTTAGGGTTAGGGTTAGGGTTAGGGTTAGGGTTAGGGTTAGGGTTAGGGTTAGGGTTAGGGTTAGGGTTAGGGTTAGGGTTAGGGTTAGGGTTAGGGTTAGGGTTAGGGTTAGGGTTAGGGTTAGGGTTAGGGTTAGGGTTAGGGTTAGGGTTAGGGTTAGGGTTAGGGTTAGGGTTAGGGTTAGGGTTAGGGTTAGGGTTAGGGTTAGGGTTAGGGTTAGGGTTAGGGTTAGGGTTAGGGTTAGGGTTAGGGTTAGGGTTAGGGTTAGGGTTAGGGTTAGGGTTAGGGTTAGGGTTAGGGTTAGGGTTAGGGTTAGGGTTAGGGTTAGGGTTAGGGTTAGGGTTAGGGTTAGGGTTAGGGTTAGGGTTAGGGTTAGGGTTAGGGTTAGGGTTAGGGTTAGGGTTAGGGTTAGGGTTAGGGTTAGGGTTAGGGTTAGGGTTAGGGTTAGGGTTAGGGTTAGGGTTAGGGTTAGGGTTAGGGTTAGGGTTAGGGTTAGGGTTAGGGTTAGGGTTAGGGTTAGGGTTAGGGTTAGGGTTAGGGTTAGGGTTAGGGTTAGGGTTAGGGTTAGGGTTAGGGTTAGGGTTAGGGTTAGGGTTAGGGTTAGGGTTAGGGTTAGGGTTAGGGTTAGGGTTAGGGTTAGGGTTAGGGTTAGGGTTAGGGTTAGGGTTAGGGTTAGGGTTAGGGTTAGGGTTAGGGTTAGGGTTAGGGTTAGGGTTAGGGTTAGGGTTAGGGTTAGGGTTAGGGTTAGGGTTAGGGTTAGGGTTAGGGTTAGGGTTAGGGTTAGGGTTAGGGTTAGGGTTAGGGTTAGGGTTAGGGTTAGGGTTAGGGTTAGGGTTAGGGTTAGGGTTAGGGTTAGGGTTAGGGTTAGGGTTAGGGTTAGGGTTAGGGTTAGGGTTAGGGTTAGGGTTAGGGTTAGGGTTAGGGTTAGGGTTAGGGTTAGGGTTAGGGTTAGGGTTAGGGTTAGGGTTAGGGTTAGGGTTAGGGTTAGGGTTAGGGTTAGGGTTAGGGTTAGGGTTAGGGTTAGGGTTAGGGTTAGGGTTAGGGTTAGGGTTAGGGTTAGGGTTAGGGTTAGGGTTAGGGTTAGGGTTAGGGTTAGGGTTAGGGTTAGGGTTAGGGTTAGGGTTAGGGTTAGGGTTAGGGTTAGGGTTAGGGTTAGGGTTAGGGTTAGGGTTAGGGTTAGGGTTAGGGTTAGGGTTAGGGTTAGGGTTAGGGTTAGGGTTAGGGTTAGGGTTAGGGTTAGGGTTAGGGTTAGGGTTAGGGTTAGGGTTAGGGTTAGGGTTAGGGTTAGGGTTAGGGTTAGGGTTAGGGTTAGGGTTAGGGTTAGGGTTAGGGTTAGGGTTAGGGTTAGGGTTAGGGTTAGGGTTAGGGTTAGGGTTAGGGTTAGGGTTAGGGTTAGGGTTAGGGTTAGGGTTAGGGTTAGGGTTAGGGTTAGGGTTAGGGTTAGGGTTAGGGTTAGGGTTAGGGTTAGGGTTAGGGTTAGGGTTAGGGTTAGGGTTAGGGTTAGGGTTAGGGTTAGGGTTAGGGTTAGGGTTAGGGTTAGGGTTAGGGTTAGGGTTAGGGTTAGGGTTAGGGTTAGGGTTAGGGTTAGGGTTAGGGTTAGGGTTAGGGTTAGGGTTAGGGTTAGGGTTAGGGTTAGGGTTAGGGTTAGGGTTAGGGTTAGGGTTAGGGTTAGGGTTAGGGTTAGGGTTAGGGTTAGGGTTAGGGTTAGGGTTAGGGTTAGGGTTAGGGTTAGGGTTAGGGTTAGGGTTAGGGTTAGGGTTAGGGTTAGGGTTAGGGTTAGGGTTAGGGTTAGGGTTAGGGTTAGGGTTAGGGTTAGGGTTAGGGTTAGGGTTAGGGTTAGGGTTAGGGTTAGGGTTAGGGTTAGGGTTAGGGTTAGGGTTAGGGTTAGGGTTAGGGTTAGGGTTAGGGTTAGGGTTAGGGTTAGGGTTAGGGTTAGGGTTAGGGTTAGGGTTAGGGTTAGGGTTAGGGTTAGGGTTAGGGTTAGGGTTAGGGTTAGGGTTAGGGTTAGGGTTAGGGTTAGGGTTAGGGTTAGGGTTAGGGTTAGGGTTAGGGTTAGGGTTAGGGTTAGGGTTAGGGTTAGGGTTAGGGTTAGGGTTAGGGTTAGGGTTAGGGTTAGGGTTAGGGTTAGGGTTAGGGTTAGGGTTAGGGTTAGGGTTAGGGTTAGGGTTAGGGTTAGGGTTAGGGTTAGGGTTAGGGTTAGGGTTAGGGTTAGGGTTAGGGTTAGGGTTAGGGTTAGGGTTAGGGTTAGGGTTAGGGTTAGGGTTAGGGTTAGGGTTAGGGTTAGGGTTAGGGTTAGGGTTAGGGTTAGGGTTAGGGTTAGGGTTAGGGTTAGGGTTAGGGTTAGGGTTAGGGTTAGGGTTAGGGTTAGGGTTAGGGTTAGGGTTAGGGTTAGGGTTAGGGTTAGGGTTAGGGTTAGGGTTAGGGTTAGGGTTAGGGTTAGGGTTAGGGTTAGGGTTAGGGTTAGGGTTAGGGTTAGGGTTAGGGTTAGGGTTAGGGTTAGGGTTAGGGTTAGGGTTAGGGTTAGGGTTAGGGTTAGGGTTAGGGTTAGGGTTAGGGTTAGGGTTAGGGTTAGGGTTAGGGTTAGGGTTAGGGTTAGGGTTAGGGTTAGGGTTAGGGTTAGGGTTAGGGTTAGGGTTAGGGTTAGGGTTAGGGTTAGGGTTAGGGTTAGGGTTAGGGTTAGGGTTAGGGTTAGGGTTAGGGTTAGGGTTAGGGTTAGGGTTAGGGTTAGGGTTAGGGTTAGGGTTAGGGTTAGGGTTAGGGTTAGGGTTAGGGTTAGGGTTAGGGTTAGGGTTAGGGTTAGGGTTAGGGTTAGGGTTAGGGTTAGGGTTAGGGTTAGGGTTAGGGTTAGGGTTAGGGTTAGGGTTAGGGTTAGGGTTAGGGTTAGGGTTAGGGTTAGGGTTAGGGTTAGGGTTAGGGTTAGGGTTAGGGTTAGGGTTAGGGTTAGGGTTAGGGTTAGGGTTAGGGTTAGGGTTAGGGTTAGGGTTAGGGTTAGGGTTAGGGTTAGGGTTAGGGTTAGGGTTAGGGTTAGGGTTAGGGTTAGGGTTAGGGTTAGGGTTAGGGTTAGGGTTAGGGTTAGGGTTAGGGTTAGGGTTAGGGTTAGGGTTAGGGTTAGGGTTAGGGTTAGGGTTAGGGTTAGGGTTAGGGTTAGGGTTAGGGTTAGGGTTAGGGTTAGGGTTAGGGTTAGGGTTAGGGTTAGGGTTAGGGTTAGGGTTAGGGTTAGGGTTAGGGTTAGGGTTAGGGTTAGGGTTAGGGTTAGGGTTAGGGTTAGGGTTAGGGTTAGGGTTAGGGTTAGGGTTAGGGTTAGGGTTAGGGTTAGGGTTAGGGTTAGGGTTAGGGTTAGGGTTAGGGTTAGGGTTAGGGTTAGGGTTAGGGTTAGGGTTAGGGTTAGGGTTAGGGTTAGGGTTAGGGTTAGGGTTAGGGTTAGGGTTAGGGTTAGGGTTAGGGTTAGGGTTAGGGTTAGGGTTAGGGTTAGGGTTAGGGTTAGGGTTAGGGTTAGGGTTAGGGTTAGGGTTAGGGTTAGGGTTAGGGTTAGGGTTAGGGTTAGGGTTAGGGTTAGGGTTAGGGTTAGGGTTAGGGTTAGGGTTAGGGTTAGGGTTAGGGTTAGGGTTAGGGTTAGGGTTAGGGTTAGGGTTAGGGTTAGGGTTAGGGTTAGGGTTAGGGTTAGGGTTAGGGTTAGGGTTAGGGTTAGGGTTAGGGTTAGGGTTAGGGTTAGGGTTAGGGTTAGGGTTAGGGTTAGGGTTAGGGTTAGGGTTAGGGTTAGGGTTAGGGTTAGGGTTAGGGTTAGGGTTAGGGTTAGGGTTAGGGTTAGGGTTAGGGTTAGGGTTAGGGTTAGGGTTAGGGTTAGGGTTAGGGTTAGGGTTAGGGTTAGGGTTAGGGTTAGGGTTAGGGTTAGGGTTAGGGTTAGGGTTAGGGTTAGGGTTAGGGTTAGGGTTAGGGTTAGGGTTAGGGTTAGGGTTAGGGTTAGGGTTAGGGTTAGGGTTAGGGTTAGGGTTAGGGTTAGGGTTAGGGTTAGGGTTAGGGTTAGGGTTAGGGTTAGGGTTAGGGTTAGGGTTAGGGTTAGGGTTAGGGTTAGGGTTAGGGTTAGGGTTAGGGTTAGGGTTAGGGTTAGGGTTAGGGTTAGGGTTAGGGTTAGGGTTAGGGTTAGGGTTAGGGTTAGGGTTAGGGTTAGGGTTAGGGTTAGGGTTAGGGTTAGGGTTAGGGTTAGGGTTAGGGTTAGGGTTAGGGTTAGGGTTAGGGTTAGGGTTAGGGTTAGGGTTAGGGTTAGGGTTAGGGTTAGGGTTAGGGTTAGGGTTAGGGTTAGGGTTAGGGTTAGGGTTAGGGTTAGGGTTAGGGTTAGGGTTAGGGTTAGGGTTAGGGTTAGGGTTAGGGTTAGGGTTAGGGTTAGGGTTAGGGTTAGGGTTAGGGTTAGGGTTAGGGTTAGGGTTAGGGTTAGGGTTAGGGTTAGGGTTAGGGTTAGGGTTAGGGTTAGGGTTAGGGTTAGGGTTAGGGTTAGGGTTCAGGGTTAGGGTTAGGGTTAGGGTTAGGGTTAGGGTTAGGGTTAGGGTTAGGGTTAGGGTTAGGGTTAGGGTTAGGGTTAGGGTTAGGGTTAGGGTTAGGGTTAGGGTTAGGGTTAGGGTTAGGGTTAGGGTTAGGGTTAGGGTTAGGGTTAGGGTTAGGGTTAGGGTTAGGGTTAGGGTTAGGGTTAGGGTTAGGGTTAGGGTTAGGGTTAGGGTTAGGGTTAGGGTTAGGGTTAGGGTTAGGGTTAGGGTTAGGGTTAGGGTTAGGGTTAGGGTTAGGGTTAGGGTTAGGGTTAGGGTTAGGGTTAGGGTTAGGGTTAGGGTTAGGGTTAGGGTTAGGGTTAGGGTTAGGGTTAGGGTTAGGGTTAGGGTTAGGGTTAGGGTTAGGGTTAGGGTTAGGGTTAGGGTTAGGGTTAGGGTTAGGGTTAGGGTTAGGGTTAGGGTTAGGGTTAGGGTTAGGGTTAGGGTTAGGGTTAGGGTTAGGGTTAGGGTTAGGGTTAGGGTTAGGGTTAGGGTTAGGGTTAGGGTTAGGGTTAGGGTTAGGGTTAGGGTTAGGGTTAGGGTTAGGGTTAGGGTTAGGGTTAGGGTTAGGGTTAGGGTTAGGGTTAGGGTTAGGGTTAGGGTTAGGGTTAGGGTTAGGGTTAGGGTTAGGGTTAGGGTTAGGGTTAGGGTTAGGGTTAGGGTTAGGGTTAGGGTTAGGGTTAGGGTTAGGGTTAGGGTTAGGGTTAGGGTTAGGGTTAGGGTTAGGGTTAGGGTTAGGGTTAGGGTTAGGGTTAGGGTTAGGGTTAGGGTTAGGGTTAGGGTTAGGGTTAGGGTTAGGGTTAGGGTTAGGGTTAGGGTTAGGGTTAGGGTTAGGGTTAGGGTTAGGGTTAGGGTTAGGGTTAGGGTTAGGGTTAGGGTTAGGGTTAGGGTTAGGGTTAGGGTTAGGGTTAGGGTTAGGGTTAGGGTTAGGGTTAGGGTTAGGGTTAGGGTTAGGGTTAGGGTTAGGGTTAGGGTTAGGGTTAGGGTTAGGGTTAGGGTTAGGGTTAGGGTTAGGGTTAGGGTTAGGGTTAGGGTTAGGGTTAGGGTTAGGGTTAGGGTTAGGGTTAGGGTTAGGGTTAGGGTTAGGGTTAGGGTTAGGGTTAGGGTTAGGGTTAGGGTTAGGGTTAGGGTTAGGGTTAGGGTTAGGGTTAGGGTTAGGGTTAGGGTTAGGGTTAGGGTTAGGGTTAGGGTTAGGGTTAGGGTTAGGGTTAGGGTTAGGGTTAGGGTTAGGGTTAGGGTTAGGGTTAGGGTTAGGGTTAGGGTTAGGGTTAGGGTTAGGGTTAGGGTTAGGGTTAGGGTTAGGGTTAGGGTTAGGGTTAGGGTTAGGGTTAGGGTTAGGGTTAGGGTTAGGGTTAGGGTTAGGGTTAGGGTTAGGGTTAGGGTTAGGGTTAGGGTTAGGGTTAGGGTTAGGGTTAGGGTTAGGGTTAGGGTTAGGGTTAGGGTTAGGGTTAGGGTTAGGGTTAGGGTTAGGGTTAGGGTTAGGGTTAGGGTTAGGGTTAGGGTTAGGGTTAGGGTTAGGGTTAGGGTTAGGGTTAGGGTTAGGGTTAGGGTTAGGGTTAGGGTTAGGGTTAGGGTTAGGGTTAGGGTTAGGGTTAGGGTTAGGGTTAGGGTTAGGGTTAGGGTTAGGGTTAGGGTTAGGGTTAGGGTTAGGGTTAGGGTTAGGGTTAGGGTTAGGGTTAGGGTTAGGGTTAGGGTTAGGGTTAGGGTTAGGGTTAGGGTTAGGGTTAGGGTTAGGGTTAGGGTTAGGGTTAGGGTTAGGGTTAGGGTTAGGGTTAGGGTTAGGGTTAGGGTTAGGGTTAGGGTTAGGGTTAGGGTTAGGGTTAGGGTTAGGGTTAGGGTTAGGGTTAGGGTTAGGGTTAGGGTTAGGGTTAGGGTTAGGGTTAGGGTTAGGGTTAGGGTTAGGGTTAGGGTTAGGGTTAGGGTTAGGGTTAGGGTTAGGGTTAGGGTTAGGGTTAGGGTTAGGGTTAGGGTTAGGGTTAGGGTTAGGGTTAGGGTTAGGGTTAGGGTTAGGGTTAGGGTTAGGGTTAGGGTTAGGGTTAGGGTTAGGGTTAGGGTTAGGGTTAGGGTTAGGGTTAGGGTTAGGGTTAGGGTTAGGGTTAGGGTTAGGGTTAGGGTTAGGGTTAGGGTTAGGGTTAGGGTTAGGGTTAGGGTTAGGGTTAGGGTTAGGGTTAGGGTTAGGGTTAGGGTTAGGGTTAGGGTTAGGGTTAGGGTTAGGGTTAGGGTTAGGGTTAGGGTTAGGGTTAGGGTTAGGGTTAGGGTTAGGGTTAGGGTTAGGGTTAGGGTTAGGGTTAGGGTTAGGGTTAGGGTTAGGGTTAGGGTTAGGGTTAGGGTTAGGGTTAGGGTTAGGGTTAGGGTTAGGGTTAGGGTTAGGGTTAGGGTTAGGGTTAGGGTTAGGGTTAGGGTTAGGGTTAGGGTTAGGGTTAGGGTTAGGGTTAGGGTTAGGGTTAGGGTTAGGGTTAGGGTTAGGGTTAGGGTTAGGGTTAGGGTTAGGGTTAGGGTTAGGGTTAGGGTTAGGGTTAGGGTTAGGGTTAGGGTTAGGGTTAGGGTTAGGGTTAGGGTTAGGGTTAGGGTTAGGGTTAGGGTTAGGGTTAGGGTTAGGGTTAGGGTTAGGGTTAGGGTTAGGGTTAGGGTTAGGGTTAGGGTTAGGGTTAGGGTTAGGGTTAGGGTTAGGGTTAGGGTTAGGGTTAGGGTTAGGGTTAGGGTTAGGGTTAGGGTTAGGGTTAGGGTTAGGGTTAGGGTTAGGGTTAGGGTTAGGGTTAGGGTTAGGGTTAGGGTTAGGGTTAGGGTTAGGGTTAGGGTTAGGGTTAGGGTTAGGGTTAGGGTTAGGGTTAGGGTTAGGGTTAGGGTTAGGGTTAGGGTTAGGGTTAGGGTTAGGGTTAGGGTTAGGGTTAGGGTTAGGGTTAGGGTTAGGGTTAGGGTTAGGGTTAGGGTTAGGGTTAGGGTTAGGGTTAGGGTTAGGGTTAGGGTTAGGGTTAGGGTTAGGGTTAGGGTTAGGGTTAGGGTTAGGGTTAGGGTTAGGGTTAGGGTTAGGGTTAGGGTTAGGGTTAGGGTTAGGGTTAGGGTTAGGGTTAGGGTTAGGGTTAGGGTTAGGGTTAGGGTTAGGGTTAGGGTTAGGGTTAGGGTTAGGGTTAGGGTTAGGGTTAGGGTTAGGGTTAGGGTTAGGGTTAGGGTTAGGGTTAGGGTTAGGGTTAGGGTTAGGGTTAGGGTTAGGGTTAGGGTTAGGGTTAGGGTTAGGGTTAGGGTTAGGGTTAGGGTTAGGGTTAGGGTTAGGGTTAGGGTTAGGGTTAGGGTTAGGGTTAGGGTTAGGGTTAGGGTTAGGGTTAGGGTTAGGGTTAGGGTTAGGGTTAGGGTTAGGGTTAGGGTTAGGGTTAGGGTTAGGGTTAGGGTTAGGGTTAGGGTTAGGGTTAGGGTTAGGGTTAGGGTTAGGGTTAGGGTTAGGGTTAGGGTTAGGGTTAGGGTTAGGGTTAGGGTTAGGGTTAGGGTTAGGGTTAGGGTTAGGGTTAGGGTTAGGGTTAGGGTTAGGGTTAGGGTTAGGGTTAGGGTTAGGGTTAGGGTTAGGGTTAGGGTTAGGGTTAGGGTTAGGGTTAGGGTTAGGGTTAGGGTTAGGGTTAGGGTTAGGGTTAGGGTTAGGGTTAGGGTTAGGGTTAGGGTTAGGGTTAGGGTTAGGGTTAGGGTTAGGGTTAGGGTTAGGGTTAGGGTTAGGGTTAGGGTTAGGGTTAGGGTTAGGGTTAGGGTTAGGGTTAGGGTTAGGGTTAGGGTTAGGGTTAGGGTTAGGGTTAGGGTTAGGGTTAGGGTTAGGGTTAGGGTTAGGGTTAGGGTTAGGGTTAGGGTTAGGGTTAGGGTTAGGGTTAGGGTTAGGGTTAGGGTTAGGGTTAGGGTTAGGGTTAGGGTTAGGGTTAGGGTTAGGGTTAGGGTTAGGGTTAGGGTTAGGGTTAGGGTTAGGGTTAGGGTTAGGGTTAGGGTTAGGGTTAGGGTTAGGGTTAGGGTTAGGGTTAGGGTTAGGGTTAGGGTTAGGGTTAGGGTTAGGGTTAGGGTTAGGGTTAGGGTTAGGGTTAGGGTTAGGGTTAGGGTTAGGGTTAGGGTTAGGGTTAGGGTTAGGGTTAGGGTTAGGGTTAGGGTTAGGGTTAGGGTTAGGGTTAGGGTTAGGGTTAGGGTTAGGGTTAGGGTTAGGGTTAGGGTTAGGGTTAGGGTTAGGGTTAGGGTTAGGGTTAGGGTTAGGGTTAGGGTTAGGGTTAGGGTTAGGGTTAGGGTTAGGGTTAGGGTTAGGGTTAGGGTTAGGGTTAGGGTTAGGGTTAGGGTTAGGGTTAGGGTTAGGGTTAGGGTTAGGGTTAGGGTTAGGGTTAGGGTTAGGGTTAGGGTTAGGGTTAGGGTTAGGGTTAGGGTTAGGGTTAGGGTTAGGGTTAGGGTTAGGGTTAGGGTTAGGGTTAGGGTTAGGGTTAGGGTTAGGGTTAGGGTTAGGGTTAGGGTTAGGGTTAGGGTTAGGGTTAGGGTTAGGGTTAGGGTTAGGGTTAGGGTTAGGGTTAGGGTTAGGGTTAGGGTTAGGGTTAGGGTTAGGGTTAGGGTTAGGGTTAGGGTTAGGGTTAGGGTTAGGGTTAGGGTTAGGGTTAGGGTTAGGGTTAGGGTTAGGGTTAGGGTTAGGGTTAGGGTTAGGGTTAGGGTTAGGGTTAGGGTTAGGGTTAGGGTTAGGGTTAGGGTTAGGGTTAGGGTTAGGGTTAGGGTTAGGGTTAGGGTTAGGGTTAGGGTTAGGGTTAGGGTTAGGGTTAGGGTTAGGGTTAGGGTTAGGGTTAGGGTTAGGGTTAGGGTTAGGGTTAGGGTTAGGGTTAGGGTTAGGGTTAGGGTTAGGGTTAGGGTTAGGGTTAGGGTTAGGGTTAGGGTTAGGGTTAGGGTTAGGGTTAGGGTTAGGGTTAGGGTTAGGGTTAGGGTTAGGGTTAGGGTTAGGGTTAGGGTTAGGGTTAGGGTTAGGGTTAGGGTTAGGGTTAGGGTTAGGGTTAGGGTTAGGGTTAGGGTTAGGGTTAGGGTTAGGGTTAGGGTTAGGGTTAGGGTTAGGGTTAGGGTTAGGGTTAGGGTTAGGGTTAGGGTTAGGGTTAGGGTTAGGGTTAGGGTTAGGGTTAGGGTTAGGGTTAGGGTTAGGGTTAGGGTTAGGGTTAGGGTTAGGGTTAGGGTTAGGGTTAGGGTTAGGGTTAGGGTTAGGGTTAGGGTTAGGGTTAGGGTTAGGGTTAGGGTTAGGGTTAGGGTTAGGGTTAGGGTTAGGGTTAGGGTTAGGGTTAGGGTTAGGGTTAGGGTTAGGGTTAGGGTTAGGGTTAGGGTTAGGGTTAGGGTTAGGGTTAGGGTTAGGGTTAGGGTTAGGGTTAGGGTTAGGGTTAGGGTTAGGGTTAGGGTTAGGGTTAGGGTTAGGGTTAGGGTTAGGGTTAGGGTTAGGGTTAGGGTTAGGGTTAGGGTTAGGGTTAGGGTTAGGGTTAGGGTTAGGGTTAGGGTTAGGGTTAGGGTTAGGGTTAGGGTTAGGGTTAGGGTTAGGGTTAGGGTTAGGGTTAGGGTTAGGGTTAGGGTTAGGGTTAGGGTTAGGGTTAGGGTTAGGGTTAGGGTTAGGGTTAGGGTTAGGGTTAGGGTTAGGGTTAGGGTTAGGGTTAGGGTTAGGGTTAGGGTTAGGGTTAGGGTTAGGGTTAGGGTTAGGGTTAGGGTTAGGGTTAGGGTTAGGGTTAGGGTTAGGGTTAGGGTTAGGGTTAGGGTTAGGGTTAGGGTTAGGGTTAGGGTTAGGGTTAGGGTTAGGGTTAGGGTTAGGGTTAGGGTTAGGGTTAGGGTTAGGGTTAGGGTTAGGGTTAGGGTTAGGGTTAGGGTTAGGGTTAGGGTTAGGGTTAGGGTTAGGGTTAGGGTTAGGGTTAGGGTTAGGGTTAGGGTTAGGGTTAGGGTTAGGGTTAGGGTTAGGGTTAGGGTTAGGGTTAGGGTTAGGGTTAGGGTTAGGGTTAGGGTTAGGGTTAGGGTTAGGGTTAGGGTTAGGGTTAGGGTTAGGGTTAGGGTTAGGGTTAGGGTTAGGGTTAGGGTTAGGGTTAGGGTTAGGGTTAGGGTTAGGGTTAGGGTTAGGGTTAGGGTTAGGGTTAGGGTTAGGGTTAGGGTTAGGGTTAGGGTTAGGGTTAGGGTTAGGGTTAGGGTTAGGGTTAGGGTTAGGGTTAGGGTTAGGGTTAGGGTTAGGGTTAGGGTTAGGGTTAGGGTTAGGGTTAGGGTTAGGGTTAGGGTTAGGGTTAGGGTTAGGGTTAGGGTTAGGGTTAGGGTTAGGGTTAGGGTTAGGGTTAGGGTTAGGGTTAGGGTTAGGGTTAGGGTTAGGGTTAGGGTTAGGGTTAGGGTTAGGGTTAGGGTTAGGGTTAGGGTTAGGGTTAGGGTTAGGGTTAGGGTTAGGGTTAGGGTTAGGGTTAGGGTTAGGGTTAGGGTTAGGGTTAGGGTTAGGGTTAGGGTTAGGGTTAGGGTTAGGGTTAGGGTTAGGGTTAGGGTTAGGGTTAGGGTTAGGGTTAGGGTTAGGGTTAGGGTTAGGGTTAGGGTTAGGGTTAGGGTTAGGGTTAGGGTTAGGGTTAGGGTTAGGGTTAGGGTTAGGGTTAGGGTTAGGGTTAGGGTTAGGGTTAGGGTTAGGGTTAGGGTTAGGGTTAGGGTTAGGGTTAGGGTTAGGGTTAGGGTTAGGGTTAGGGTTAGGGTTAGGGTTAGGGTTAGGGTTAGGGTTAGGGTTAGGGTTAGGGTTAGGGTTAGGGTTAGGGTTAGGGTTAGGGTTAGGGTTAGGGTTAGGGTTAGGGTTAGGGTTAGGGTTAGGGTTAGGGTTAGGGTTAGGGTTAGGGTTAGGGTTAGGGTTAGGGTTAGGGTTAGGGTTAGGGTTAGGGTTAGGGTTAGGGTTAGGGTTAGGGTTAGGGTTAGGGTTAGGGTTAGGGTTAGGGTTAGGGTTAGGGTTAGGGTTAGGGTTAGGGTTAGGGTTAGGGTTAGGGTTAGGGTTAGGGTTAGGGTTAGGGTTAGGGTTAGGGTTAGGGTTAGGGTTAGGGTTAGGGTTAGGGTTAGGGTTAGGGTTAGGGTTAGGGTTAGGGTTAGGGTTAGGGTTAGGGTTAGGGTTAGGGTTAGGGTTAGGGTTAGGGTTAGGGTTAGGGTTAGGGTTAGGGTTAGGGTTAGGGTTAGGGTTAGGGTTAGGGTTAGGGTTAGGGTTAGGGTTAGGGTTAGGGTTAGGGTTAGGGTTAGGGTTAGGGTTAGGGTTAGGGTTAGGGTTAGGGTTAGGGTTAGGGTTAGGGTTAGGGTTAGGGTTAGGGTTAGGGTTAGGGTTAGGGTTAGGGTTAGGGTTAGGGTTAGGGTTAGGGTTAGGGTTAGGGTTAGGGTTAGGGTTAGGGTTAGGGTTAGGGTTAGGGTTAGGGTTAGGGTTAGGGTTAGGGTTAGGGTTAGGGTTAGGGTTAGGGTTAGGGTTAGGGTTAGGGTTAGGGTTAGGGTTAGGGTTAGGGTTAGGGTTAGGGTTAGGGTTAGGGTTAGGGTTAGGGTTAGGGTTAGGGTTAGGGTTAGGGTTAGGGTTAGGGTTAGGGTTAGGGTTAGGGTTAGGGTTAGGGTTAGGGTTAGGGTTAGGGTTAGGGTTAGGGTTAGGGTTAGGGTTAGGGTTAGGGTTAGGGTTAGGGTTAGGGTTAGGGTTAGGGTTAGGGTTAGGGTTAGGGTTAGGGTTAGGGTTAGGGTTAGGGTTAGGGTTAGGGTTAGGGTTAGGGTTAGGGTTAGGGTTAGGGTTAGGGTTAGGGTTAGGGTTAGGGTTAGGGTTAGGGTTAGGGTTAGGGTTAGGGTTAGGGTTAGGGTTAGGGTTAGGGTTAGGGTTAGGGTTAGGGTTAGGGTTAGGGTTAGGGTTAGGGTTAGGGTTAGGGTTAGGGTTAGGGTTAGGGTTAGGGTTAGGGTTAGGGTTAGGGTTAGGGTTAGGGTTAGGGTTAGGGTTAGGGTTAGGGTTAGGGTTAGGGTTAGGGTTAGGGTTAGGGTTAGGGTTAGGGTTAGGGTTAGGGTTAGGGTTAGGGTTAGGGTTAGGGTTAGGGTTAGGGTTAGGGTTAGGGTTAGGGTTAGGGTTAGGGTTAGGGTTAGGGTTAGGGTTAGGGTTAGGGTTAGGGTTAGGGTTAGGGTTAGGGTTAGGGTTAGGGTTAGGGTTAGGGTTAGGGTTAGGGTTAGGGTTAGGGTTAGGGTTAGGGTTAGGGTTAGGGTTAGGGTTAGGGTTAGGGTTAGGGTTAGGGTTAGGGTTAGGGTTAGGGTTAGGGTTAGGGTTAGGGTTAGGGTTAGGGTTAGGGTTAGGGTTAGGGTTAGGGTTAGGGTTAGGGTTAGGGTTAGGGTTAGGGTTAGGGTTAGGGTTAGGGTTAGGGTTAGGGTTAGGGTTAGGGTTAGGGTTAGGGTTAGGGTTAGGGTTAGGGTTAGGGTTAGGGTTAGGGTTAGGGTTAGGGTTAGGGTTAGGGTTAGGGTTAGGGTTAGGGTTAGGGTTAGGGTTAGGGTTAGGGTTAGGGTTAGGGTTAGGGTTAGGGTTAGGGTTAGGGTTAGGGTTAGGGTTAGGGTTAGGGTTAGGGTTAGGGTTAGGGTTAGGGTTAGGGTTAGGGTTAGGGTTAGGGTTAGGGTTAGGGTTAGGGTTAGGGTTAGGGTTAGGGTTAGGGTTAGGGTTAGGGTTAGGGTTAGGGTTAGGGTTAGGGTTAGGGTTAGGGTTAGGGTTAGGGTTAGGGTTAGGGTTAGGGTTAGGGTTAGGGTTAGGGTTAGGGTTAGGGTTAGGGTTAGGGTTAGGGTTAGGGTTAGGGTTAGGGTTAGGGTTAGGGTTAGGGTTAGGGTTAGGGTTAGGGTTAGGGTTAGGGTTAGGGTTAGGGTTAGGGTTAGGGTTAGGGTTAGGGTTAGGGTTAGGGTTAGGGTTAGGGTTAGGGTTAGGGTTAGGGTTAGGGTTAGGGTTAGGGTTAGGGTTAGGGTTAGGGTTAGGGTTAGGGTTAGGGTTAGGGTTAGGGTTAGGGTTAGGGTTAGGGTTAGGGTTAGGGTTAGGGTTAGGGTTAGGGTTAGGGTTAGGGTTAGGGTTAGGGTTAGGGTTAGGGTTAGGGTTAGGGTTAGGGTTAGGGTTAGGGTTAGGGTTAGGGTTAGGGTTAGGGTTAGGGTTAGGGTTAGGGTTAGGGTTAGGGTTAGGGTTAGGGTTAGGGTTAGGGTTAGGGTTAGGGTTAGGGTTAGGGTTAGGGTTAGGGTTAGGGTTAGGGTTAGGGTTAGGGTTAGGGTTAGGGTTAGGGTTAGGGTTAGGGTTAGGGTTAGGGTTAGGGTTAGGGTTAGGGTTAGGGTTAGGGTTAGGGTTAGGGTTAGGGTTAGGGTTAGGGTTAGGGTTAGGGTTAGGGTTAGGGTTAGGGTTAGGGTTAGGGTTAGGGTTAGGGTTAGGGTTAGGGTTAGGGTTAGGGTTAGGGTTAGGGTTAGGGTTAGGGTTAGGGTTAGGGTTAGGGTTAGGGTTAGGGTTAGGGTTAGGGTTAGGGTTAGGGTTAGGGTTAGGGTTAGGGTTAGGGTTAGGGTTAGGGTTAGGGTTAGGGTTAGGGTTAGGGTTAGGGTTAGGGTTAGGGTTAGGGTTAGGGTTAGGGTTAGGGTTAGGGTTAGGGTTAGGGTTAGGGTTAGGGTTAGGGTTAGGGTTAGGGTTAGGGTTAGGGTTAGGGTTAGGGTTAGGGTTAGGGTTAGGGTTAGGGTTAGGGTTAGGGTTAGGGTTAGGGTTAGGGTTAGGGTTAGGGTTAGGGTTAGGGTTAGGGTTAGGGTTAGGGTTAGGGTTAGGGTTAGGGTTAGGGTTAGGGTTAGGGTTAGGGTTAGGGTTAGGGTTAGGGTTAGGGTTAGGGTTAGGGTTAGGGTTAGGGTTAGGGTTAGGGTTAGGGTTAGGGTTAGGGTTAGGGTTAGGGTTAGGGTTAGGGTTAGGGTTAGGGTTAGGGTTAGGGTTAGGGTTAGGGTTAGGGTTAGGGTTAGGGTTAGGGTTAGGGTTAGGGTTAGGGTTAGGGTTAGGGTTAGGGTTAGGGTTAGGGTTAGGGTTAGGGTTAGGGTTAGGGTTAGGGTTAGGGTTAGGGTTAGGGTTAGGGTTAGGGTTAGGGTTAGGGTTAGGGTTAGGGTTAGGGTTAGGGTTAGGGTTAGGGTTAGGGTTAGGGTTAGGGTTAGGGTTAGGGTTAGGGTTAGGGTTAGGGTTAGGGTTAGGGTTAGGGTTAGGGTTAGGGTTAGGGTTAGGGTTAGGGTTAGGGTTAGGGTTAGGGTTAGGGTTAGGGTTAGGGTTAGGGTTAGGGTTAGGGTTAGGGTTAGGGTTAGGGTTAGGGTTAGGGTTAGGGTTAGGGTTAGGGTTAGGGTTAGGGTTAGGGTTAGGGTTAGGGTTAGGGTTAGGGTTAGGGTTAGGGTTAGGGTTAGGGTTAGGGTTAGGGTTAGGGTTAGGGTTAGGGTTAGGGTTAGGGTTAGGGTTAGGGTTAGGGTTAGGGTTAGGGTTAGGGTTAGGGTTAGGGTTAGGGTTAGGGTTAGGGTTAGGGTTAGGGTTAGGGTTAGGGTTAGGGTTAGGGTTAGGGTTAGGGTTAGGGTTAGGGTTAGGGTTAGGGTTAGGGTTAGGGTTAGGGTTAGGGTTAGGGTTAGGGTTAGGGTTAGGGTTAGGGTTAGGGTTAGGGTTAGGGTTAGGGTTAGGGTTAGGGTTAGGGTTAGGGTTAGGGTTAGGGTTAGGGTTAGGGTTAGGGTTAGGGTTAGGGTTAGGGTTAGGGTTAGGGTTAGGGTTAGGGTTAGGGTTAGGGTTAGGGTTAGGGTTAGGGTTAGGGTTAGGGTTAGGGTTAGGGTTAGGGTTAGGGTTAGGGTTAGGGTTAGGGTTAGGGTTAGGGTTAGGGTTAGGGTTAGGGTTAGGGTTAGGGTTAGGGTTAGGGTTAGGGTTAGGGTTAGGGTTAGGGTTAGGGTTAGGGTTAGGGTTAGGGTTAGGGTTAGGGTTAGGGTTAGGGTTAGGGTTAGGGTTAGGGTTAGGGTTAGGGTTAGGGTTAGGGTTAGGGTTAGGGTTAGGGTTAGGGTTAGGGTTAGGGTTAGGGTTAGGGTTAGGGTTAGGGTTAGGGTTAGGGTTAGGGTTAGGGTTAGGGTTAGGGTTAGGGTTAGGGTTAGGGTTAGGGTTAGGGTTAGGGTTAGGGTTAGGGTTAGGGTTAGGGTTAGGGTTAGGGTTAGGGTTAGGGTTAGGGTTAGGGTTAGGGTTAGGGTTAGGGTTAGGGTTAGGGTTAGGGTTAGGGTTAGGGTTAGGGTTAGGGTTAGGGTTAGGGTTAGGGTTAGGGTTAGGGTTAGGGTTAGGGTTAGGGTTAGGGTTAGGGTTAGGGTTAGGGTTAGGGTTAGGGTTAGGGTTAGGGTTAGGGTTAGGGTTAGGGTTAGGGTTAGGGTTAGGGTTAGGGTTAGGGTTAGGGTTAGGGTTAGGGTTAGGGTTAGGGTTAGGGTTAGGGTTAGGGTTAGGGTTAGGGTTAGGGTTAGGGTTAGGGTTAGGGTTAGGGTTAGGGTTAGGGTTAGGGTTAGG
>JAKRKW010000480.1:0-24112 GCA_023566125.1 Zingel zingel | reverse complement strand
AAAAAAACACAAAAAATGCAAAAAAAATGCAAAAAAACACAAAAAAAATGCAAATAAAATGCAAAAAAAAAACACAAAAAATGCAAAAAAAATGCAAAAAAATCCACAAAAAAATGCAAAAAAAACCCACAAAAAATGCAAAAAAAAAATGCAAAAAAAAAACACAAAAAAAAATGCAAAAAAAAATGCAAAAAAAATGCAAAAAAACCCACAAAAAATGCAAAAAAAATGCAAAAAAAATGCAAAAAAACCCACAAAAAATGCAAAAAAAATGCAAAAAAACCCACAAAAAAATGCAAAAAAACCCACAAAAAAATGCAAAAAACCCCACAAAAAATGCAAAAAAAATGCAAAAAAAATGCAAAAAAATGCAAAAAAATGCAAAAAACCCCACAAAAAATGCAAAAAAAATGCAAAAAAATGCAAAAAAATCCACAAAAAATGCAAAAAAAAACCACAAAAAAATGCAAAAAAACCCACAAAAAAATGCAAAAAAAACACAAAAAAATGCAAAAAAAAATGCAAAAAAACCCACAAAAAAATGCAAAAAAACACAAAAAAATACAAAAAAACCCCCATAAAAAATGCAAAAAAAATGCAAAAAAACACAAAAAAAATGCAAAAAAAATGCAAAAAAAAACACAAAAAATGCAAAAAAAAATGCAAAAAAACCCACAAAAAAATGCAAAAAAAATGCAAAAAAACACAAAAAAAAATGCTAAAAAATTGCAAAAAAAATGCAAAAAACCCCACAAAAAATGCAAAAAAAATGCAAAAAAACCCACAAAAAATGCAAAAAAAATGCAAAAAAAATGCAAAAAAAATGCAAAAAAAATGCAAAAAAACCCACAAAAAATGCAAAAAAACCCACAAAAAAATGCAAAAAAACCCACAAAAAAATGCAAAAAAACACAAAAAAATGCAAAAAAAATGCAAAAAAACCCACAAAAAAATGCAAAAAAAATGCAAAAAAACCCACAAAAAAAATGCAAAAAAAACACAAAAAAATGCAAAAAACCCCACAAAAAATGCAAAAAAAATGCAAAAAAATTGCAAAAAACCCACAAAAAATGCAAAAAAAATGCAAAAAAAATGCAAAAAAACCCACAAAAAAATGCAAAAAAAATGCAAAAAAAATGCAAAAAAACCCACAAAAAACACAAAAAAAATGCAAAAAAAATGCAAAAAAAAACACAAAAAATGCAAAAAAAATGCAAAAAAACCCACAAAAAAATGCAAAAAAAACCCACAAAAAATGCAAAAAAAAAATGCAAAAAAACACAAAAAAAATGCAAAAAAAATGCAAAAAACCCCACAAAAAATGCAAAAAAAATGCAAAAAAAATGCAAAAAAACCCACAAAAAATGCAAAAAAAATGCAAAAAAACCCACAAAAAAATGCAAAAAAACCCACAAAAAAATGCAAAAAAAATGCAAAAAAACACAAAAAAAAATGCAAAAAAATTGCAAAAAAAATGCAAAAAACCCCACAAAAAATGCAAAAAAAATGCAAAAAAACCCACAAAAAATGCAAAAAAAATGCAAAAAAAATGCAAAAAAAAATGCAAAAAAACCCACAAAAAATGCAAAAAAACCCACAAAAAAATGCAAAAAAACACAAAAAAATGCAAAAAAAAATGCAAAAAAACCCACAAAAAAATGCAAAAAAAATGCAAAAAAACCCACAAAAAAATGCAAAAAAAACACAAAAAAATGCAAAAAACTGCAAAAAAAATGCAAAAAAATTGCAAAAAACCCCACAAAAAATGCAAAAAAAATGCAAAAAAAACCCACAAAAAAATGCAAAAAAAATGCAAAAAAAATGCAAAAAAACCCACAAAAAACACAAAAAAAATGCAAAAAAAATGCAAAAAAAACACAAAAAATGCAAAAAAAATGCAAAAAAACCCACAAAAAAATGCAAAAAAACCCCACAAAAAATGCAAAAAAAAAATGCAAAAAAAACACAAAAAAAATGCAAAAAAAATGCAAAAAAAATGCAAAAAAACGCAAAAAAAATGCAAAAAAAATGCAAAAAAACCCACAAAAAATGCAAAAAAATGCAAAAAAACCCACAAAAAATGCAAAAAAACCCACAAAAAAATGCAAAAAACCCCACAAAAAATGCAAAAAAAAATGCAAAAAAAAATGCAAAAAAAATGCAAAAAACCCCACAAAAAATGCAAAAAAAATGCAAAAAAAATGCAAAAAAATCCACAAAAAATGCAAAAAAACCCACAAAAAAATGCAAAAAACCCCACAAAAAATGCAAAAAAAAATGCAAAAAAAATGCAAAAAACACAAAAAAAATGCAAAAAAAACCACAAAAAATGCAAAAAAAATGCAAAAAAACACAAAAAAAATGCAAAAAAAAACACAAAAAATGCAAAAAAAATGCAAAAAAACACAAAAAAAATGCAAAAAAACCCACAAAAAATGCAAAAAAAACACAAAAAAATACAAAAAAAACCCCATAAAAAATGCAAAAAAAATGCAAAAAAACACAAAAAAATGCAAAAAAAATGCAAAAAAATGCAAAAAAAATGCAAAAAAAATGCAAAAAAATGCAAAAAAAATGCAAAAAAAATGCAAAAAAACCCACAAAAAATGCAAAAAAACCCCACAAAAAATGCAAAAAAAATGCAAAAAAATGCAAAAAAACCCACAAAAAAATGCAAAAAAACCCACAAAAAATGCAAAAAAAAATGCAAAAAAAATGCAAAAAACCCCACAAAAAACCCCACAAAAAATGCAAAAAAAATGCAAAAAAAATGCAAAAAAATCCACAAAAAATGCAAAAAAACCCACAAAAAAATGCAAAAAAAACACAAAAAAATGCAAAAAACCCCACAAAAAATGCAAAAAAAATGCAAAAAAAATGCAAAAAACACAAAAAAAATGCAAAAAAAACCACAAAAAATGCAAAAAAAATGCAAAAAAACACAAAAATAATGCAAAAAAAAACACAAAAAATGCAAAAAAATGCAAAAAAACACAAAAAAATGCAAAAAAACCCACAAAAAATGCAAAAAAAAACTGCAAAAAAACACAAAAAAAATGCAAATAAAATGCAAAAAAAAACACAAAAAATGCAAAAAAAATGCAAAAAAACCCACAAAAAAATGCAAAAAAACCCACAAAAAATGCAAAAAAAAATGCAAAAAAAAACACAAAAAAAATGCAAAAAAAATGCAAAAAAACCCACAAAAAATGCAAAAAAAATGCAAAAAAACCCACAAAAAAATGCAAAAAAACCCACAAAAAAATGCAAAAAAACCCACAAAAAATGCAAAAAAAATGCAAAAAAAATGCAAAAAAATGCTAAAAAAATGCAAAAAACCCCACAAAAAATGCAAAAAAAATGCAAAAAAAATGCAAAAAAATCCACAAAAAATGCAAAAAAAACACAAAAAAATACAAAAAAAACCCCATAAAAAATGCAAAAAAAATGCAAAAAAACACAAAAAAAATGCAAAAAAAATGCAAAAAAAAACACAAAAAATGCAAAAAAAAATGCAAAAAAACCCACAAAAAAATGCAAAAAAAATGCAAAAAAACACAAAAAAAAATGCAAAAAAATTGCAAAAAAAATGCAAAAAACCCCACAAAAAATGCAAAAAAAATGCAAAAAAAAACACAAAAAATGCAAAAAAAATGCAAAAAAAATGCAAAAAACCCCACAAAAAATGCAAAAAAAATGCAAAAAAAATGCAAAAAAACCCACAAAAAATGCAAAAAAACCCACAAAAAAATGCAAAAAAAACACAAAAAAATGCAAAAAAAATGCAAAAAAACCACAAAAAAATGCAAAAAAATGCAAAAAACCCACAAAAAAATGCAAAAAAAATGCAAAAAAACCCACAAAAAAATGCAAAAAAACCCACAAAAAAATGCAAAAAAAACACAAAAAAATGCAAAAAAATGCAAAAAAACCCACAAAAAAATGCAAAAAAAACACAAAAAAATGCAAAAAAAATGCAAAAAAACCCACAAAAAAATGCAAAAAAAACACAAAAAAATGCAAAAAAACCCACAAAAAAATGCAAAAAAAATGCAAAAAAAACACAAAAAAATGCAAAAAAAACACAAAAAAATGCAAAAAAAATGCAAAAAAACCCACAAAAAAATGCAAAAAAAAATGCAAAAAACCCCACAAAAAATGCAAAAAAAATGCAAAAAAACCCACAAAAAACACAAAAAAAATGCAAAAAAAATGCAAAAAAAAACACAAAAAATGCAAAAAAAATGCAAAAAAACCCACAAAAAAATGCAAAAAAAACCCACAAAAAATGCAAAAAAAAATGCAAAAAAACACAAAAAAAATGCAAAAAAAATGCAAAAAAAATGCAAAAAACCCCACAAAAAATGCAAAAAAATGCAAAAAAACCCACAAAAAATGCAAAAAAATGCAAAAAAACCCACAAAAAAATGCAAAAAACCCACAAAAAATGCAAAAAAAAATGCAAAAAAAATGCAAAAAAAATGCAAAAAACCCCACAAAAAATGCAAAAAAAATGCAAAAAAAATGCAAAAAAATCCACAAAAAATGCAAAAAAACCCACAAAAAAATGCAAAAAAAACACAAAAAAATGCAAAAAACCCCACAAAAAATGCAAAAAAAATGCAAAAAAAATGCAAAAAACACAAAAAAAATGCAAAAAAAAACACAAAAAATGCAAAAAAAATGCAAAAAAAACACAAAAAAAATGCAAAAAAAAACACAAAAAATGCAAAAAAAATGCAAAAAAACACAAAAAAAATGCAAATAAAATGCAAAAAAAAACACAAAAAATGCAAAAAAAATGCAAAAAAATCCACAAAAAAATGCAAAAAAAACCCACAAAAAATGCAAAAAAAAAATGCAAAAAAAAACACAAAAAAAATGCAAAAAAAATGCAAAAAAAATGCAAAAAAACCCACAAAAAATGCAAAAAAAATGCAAAAAAAATGCAAAAAAACCCACAAAAAATGCAAAAAAAATGCAAAAAAACCCACAAAAAAATGCAAAAAAACCCACAAAAAAATGCAAAAAACCCCACAAAAAATGCAAAAAAAATGCAAAAAAAATGCAAAAAAATGCAAAAAAAATGCAAAAAACCCCACAAAAAATGCAAAAAAAATGCAAAAAAATGCAAAAAAATCCACAAAAAATGCAAAAAAAAACCACAAAAAAATGCAAAAAAACCCACAAAAAAATGCAAAAAAAACACAAAAAAATGCAAAAAAAAATGCAAAAAAACCCACAAAAAAATGCAAAAAAACACAAAAAAATACAAAAAAACCCCCATAAAAAATGCAAAAAAAAATGCAAAAAAACACAAAAAAAATGCAAAAAAAATGCAAAAAAAAACACAAAAAATGCAAAAAAAAATGCAAAAAAACCCACAAAAAAATGCAAAAAAAATGCAAAAAAACACAAAAAAAAATGCTAAAAAATTGCAAAAAAAATGCAAAAAACCCCACAAAAAATGCAAAAAAAATGCAAAAAAACCCACAAAAAATGCAAAAAAAATGCAAAAAAAATGCAAAAAAAATGCAAAAAAAATGCAAAAAAACCCACAAAAAATGCAAAAAAACCCACAAAAAAATGCAAAAAAACCCACAAAAAAATGCAAAAAAACACAAAAAAATGCAAAAAAAATGCAAAAAAACCCACAAAAAAATGCAAAAAAAATGCAAAAAAACCCACAAAAAAATGCAAAAAAAACACAAAAAAATGCAAAAAACCCCACAAAAAATGCAAAAAAAATGCAAAAAAATTGCAAAAAACCCCACAAAAAATGCAAAAAAAATGCAAAAAAAATGCAAAAAAACCCACAAAAAAATGCAAAAAAAATGCAAAAAAAATGCAAAAAAACCCACAAAAAACACAAAAAAAATGCAAAAAAAATGCAAAAAAAAACACAAAAAATGCAAAAAAAATGCAAAAAAACCCACAAAAAAATGCAAAAAAAACCCACAAAAAATGCAAAAAAAAAATGCAAAAAAACACAAAAAAAATGCAAAAAAAATGCAAAAAACCCCACAAAAAATGCAAAAAAAATGCAAAAAAAATGCAAAAAAACCCACAAAAAATGCAAAAAAAATGCAAAAAAACCCACAAAAAAATGCAAAAAAACCCACAAAAAAATGCAAAAAAAATGCAAAAAAACACAAAAAAAAATGCAAAAAAATTGCAAAAAAAATGCAAAAAACCCCACAAAAAATGCAAAAAAAATGCAAAAAAACCCACAAAAAATGCAAAAAAAATGCAAAAAAAATGCAAAAAAAATGCAAAAAAACCCACAAAAAATGCAAAAAAACCCACAAAAAAATGCAAAAAAACCCACAAAAAAATGCAAAAAAACACAAAAAAATGCAAAAAAAAATGCAAAAAAACCCACAAAAAAATGCAAAAAAAATGCAAAAAAACCCACAAAAAAATGCAAAAAAAACACAAAAAAATGCAAAAAACCCCACAAAAAATGCAAAAAAAATGCAAAAAAATTGCAAAAAACCCCACAAAAAATGCAAAAAAAATGCAAAAAAAATGCAAAAAAAACCCACAAAAAAATGCAAAAAAAATGCAAAAAAAAATGCAAAAAAACCCACAAAAAACACAAAAAAAATGCAAAAAAAATGCAAAAAAAACACAAAAAATGCAAAAAAAATGCAAAAAAACCCACAAAAAAATGCAAAAAAACCCCACAAAAAATGCAAAAAAAAAATGCAAAAAAACACAAAAAAAATGCAAAAAAAATGCAAAAAAAATGCAAAAAAACGCAAAAAAAATGCAAAAAAAATGCAAAAAAACCCACAAAAAATGCAAAAAAATGCAAAAAAACCCACAAAAAAATGCAAAAAAACCCACAAAAAAATGCAAAAAACCCCACAAAAAATGCAAAAAAAAATGCAAAAAAAATGCAAAAAAAATGCAAAAAACCCCACAAAAAATGCAAAAAAAATGCAAAAAAAATGCAAAAAAATCCACAAAAAATGCAAAAAAAACCCACAAAAAAATGCAAAAAACCCCACAAAAAATGCAAAAAAAATGCAAAAAAAATGCAAAAAACACAAAAAAAATGCAAAAAAAAACACAAAAAATGCAAAAAAAATGCAAAAAAACACAAAAAAAATGCAAAAAAAAACACAAAAAATGCAAAAAAAATGCAAAAAAACACAAAAAAAATGCAAAAAAACCCACAAAAAATGCAAAAAAAACACAAAAAAATACAAAAAAAACCCCATAAAAAATGCAAAAAAAATGCAAAAAAACACAAAAAAATGCAAAAAAAATGCAAAAAAATGCAAAAAAAATGCAAAAAAAATGCAAAAAAATGCAAAAAAATGCAAAAAAAATGCAAAAAAACCCACAAAAAATGCAAAAAAACCCCACAAAAAATGCAAAAAAAATGCAAAAAAATGCAAAAAAACCCACAAAAAAATGCAAAAAAACCCACAAAAAATGCAAAAAAAAATGCAAAAAAAATGCAAAAAACCCCACAAAAAACCCCACAAAAAATGCAAAAAAAATGCAAAAAAAATGCAAAAAAATCCACAAAAAATGCAAAAAAACCCACAAAAAAATGCAAAAAAAACACAAAAAAATGCAAAAAACCCCACAAAAAATGCAAAAAAAATGCAAAAAAAATGCAAAAAACACAAAAAAAATGCAAAAAAAACCACAAAAAATGCAAAAAAAATGCAAAAAAACACAAAAATAATGCAAAAAAAAACACAAAAAATGCAAAAAAATGCAAAAAAACACAAAAAAATGCAAAAAAACCCACAAAAAATGCAAAAAAAACTGCAAAAAAACACAAAAAAAATGCAAATAAAATGCAAAAAAAAACACAAAAAATGCAAAAAAAATGCAAAAAAACCCACAAAAAAATGCAAAAAAACCCACAAAAAATGCAAAAAAAAATGCAAAAAAAAACACAAAAAAAATGCAAAAAAAATGCAAAAAAACCCACAAAAAATGCAAAAAAAATGCAAAAAAACCCACAAAAAAATGCAAAAAAACCCACAAAAAAATGCAAAAAAACCCACAAAAAATGCAAAAAAAATGCAAAAAAAATGCAAAAAAATGCTAAAAAAATGCAAAAAACCCCACAAAAAATGCAAAAAAAATGCAAAAAAAATGCAAAAAAATCCACAAAAAATGCAAAAAAAACACAAAAAAATACAAAAAAACCCCCATAAAAAATGCAAAAAAAATGCAAAAAAACACAAAAAAAATGCAAAAAAAATGCAAAAAAAAACACAAAAAATGCAAAAAAAAATGCAAAAAAACCCACAAAAAAATGCAAAAAAAATGCAAAAAAACACAAAAAAAAATGCAAAAAAATTGCAAAAAAAATGCAAAAAACCCCACAAAAAATGCAAAAAAAATGCAAAAAAAAACACAAAAAATGCAAAAAAAATGCAAAAAAAATGCAAAAAAAATGCAAAAAACCCCACAAAAAATGCAAAAAAAATGCAAAAAAAATGCAAAAAAACCCACAAAAAATGCAAAAAAACCCACAAAAAAATGCAAAAAAAACACAAAAAAATGCAAAAAAAATGCAAAAAAACCCACAAAAAAATGCAAAAAAATGCAAAAAAACCCACAAAAAAATGCAAAAAAAATGCAAAAAAACCCACAAAAAAATGCAAAAAAACCCACAAAAAAATGCAAAAAAAACACAAAAAAATGCAAAAAAAATGCAAAAAAACCCACAAAAAAATGCAAAAAAAACACAAAAAAATGCAAAAAAAATGCAAAAAAACCCACAAAAAAATGCAAAAAAAACACAAAAAAATGCAAAAAAACCCACAAAAAAATGCAAAAAAAATGCAAAAAAAACACAAAAAAATGCAAAAAAAACACAAAAAAATGCAAAAAAAATGCAAAAAAACCCACAAAAAAATGCAAAAAAAATGCAAAAAACCCCACAAAAAATGCAAAAAAAATGCAAAAAAACCCACAAAAAATGCAAAAAAAATTTAAAAAAACCCACAAAAAAATGCAAAAAAAACACAAAAAAATGCAAAAAAACCCACAAAAAATGCAAAAAAAATGCAAAAAAAATGCAAAAAAAATGCAAAAAAACCCACAAAAAATGCAAAAAAAATGCAAAAAAACCCACAAAAAAATGCAAAAAAACCCACAAAAAAATGCAAAAAAAACACAAAAAAATGCAAAAAACCCACAAAAAAATGCAAAAAAAATGCAAAAAAACCCACAAAAAAATGCAAAAAAAACACAAAAAAATGCAAAAAACCCACAAAAAAATGCAAAAAAAATGCAAAAAAACCCACAAAAAATGCAAAAAAACCCACAAAAAAATGCAAAAAAAAATGCAAAAAAACACAAAAAAAATGCAAAAAAATTGCAAAAAAAATGCAAAAAAACCCACAAAAAATGCAAAAAAAATGCAAAAAAACCCACAAAAAATGCAAAAAAAACACAAAAAAATGCAAAAAACCCCACAAAAAATGCAAAAAAAATGCAAAAAAATTGCAAAAAACCCCACAAAAAATGCAAAAAAAATGCAAAAAAAATGCAAAAAAAATGCAAAAAAACCCACAAAAAATGCAAAAAAACCCACAAAAAAATGCAAAAAACCCACAAAAAAATGCAAAAAAAACACAAAAAAATGCAAAAAAAATGCAAAAAAACCCACAAAAAAATGCAAAAAAAACACAAAAAAATGCAAAAAAACCCACAAAAAATGCAAAAAAAATGCAAAAAAAAATGCAAAAAAATCCACAAAAAATGCAAAAAAAACCCCACAAAAAAATGCAAAAAAACCCACAAAAAAATGCAAAAAAACCCACAAAAAATGCAAAAAAAATGCAAAAAAAATGCAAAAAAACCCACAAAAATGCAAAAAAAGCAAAAAAAAACACAAAAAAAATGCAAAAAAAATGCAAAAAAACCCACAAAAATGCAAAAAAAAACCCACAAAAAAATGCAAAAAAACCACAAAAAAATGCAAAAAAAATGCAAAAAAACCCACAAAAAATGCAAAAAAACCCACAAAAAAATGCAAAAAAACCCACAAAAAAAGCAAAAAAACACAAAAAAATGCAAAAAAAATGCAAAAAAAACCACAAAAAAATGCAAAAAAAAATGCAAAAAAACCCACAAAAAATTCAAAAAAAATGCAAAAAAACCCCACAAAAAATGCAAAAAAAAATGCAAAAAAACCCACAAAAAATGCAAAAAAAATGCAAAAAAACCCACAAAAAATGCAAAAAAAAATGCAAAAAAACCCCAAAAAAATGCAAAAAAAATGCAAAAAAAATGCAAAAAAAATGCAAAAAACCCACAAAAAATGCAAAAAAAATGCAAAAAAACCCACAAAAAAATGCAAAAAAAATGCAAAAAAAAAATGCAAAAAAAAACACAAAAAATGCAAAAAAAAATGCAAAAAAAAAGCAAAAAAACCCACAAAAAATGCAAAAAAAATGCAAAAAACCCACAAAAAATGCAAAAAAAAATGCAAAAAAACACAAAAAAAATGCAAAAAAAATGCAAAAAAACCCACAAAAAATGCAAAAAAAAATGCAAAAAAACCCACAAAAAATGCAAAAAAAATGCAAAAAAAATGCAAAAAAACCCACAAAAAATGCAAAAAAAATGCAAAAAAACCCCACAAAAAATGCAAAAAAACCCACAAAAAAATGCAAAAAAACCCACAAAAAATGCAAAAAAAATGCAAAAAAACCCACAAAAAATGCAAAAAAACCCACAAAAAAATGCAAAAAAACCCACAAAAAAATGCAAAAAAAATGCAAAAAAACCCACAAAAAATGCAAAAAAAATGCAAAAAAACCCCACAAAAAAATTAAAAAAAAAATGCAAAAAAACCCACAAAAATGCAAAAAAAAAGCAAAAAAAACACAAAAAAAATGCAAAAAAAATGCAAAAAAACCCACAAAAATGCAAAAAAAAATGCAAAAAAACCCACAAAAAAATGCAAAAAAACCCACAAAAAAATGCAAAAAAAACACAAAAAAATGCAAAAAAAATGCAAAAAAACCCACAAAAAATGCAAAAAAACCCACAAAAAAATGCAAAAAAACCCACAAAAAATGCAAAAAAACACAAAAAAAATGCAAAAAAAATGCAAAAAAAACCACAAAAAATGCAAAAAAAAATGCAAAAAAACCCACAAAAAATGCAAAAAAAATGCAAAAAAACCCCACAAAAAATGCAAAAAAAAATGCAAAAAAACCCACAAAAAATGCAAAAAAAATGCAAAAAAACCCACAAAAAATGCAAAAAAAAATGCAAAAAAACCCAAAAAAAATGCAAAAAAAATGCAAAAAAAAATGCAAAAAAATGCAAAAAACCCACAAAAAATGCAAAAAAAATGCAAAAAAACCCACAAAAAAATGCAAAAAAAATGCAAAAAAAAAATGAAAAAAAAAACACAAAAAATGCAAAAAAAAATGCAAAAAAAAAGCAAAAAAACCCACAAAAAATGCAAAAAAAATGCAAAAAACCCACAAAAAATGCAAAAAAAATGCAAAAAAACACAAAAAAAATGCAAAAAAAATGCAAAAAAACCCACAAAAAATGCAAAAAAAAATGCAAAAAAACCCACAAAAAATGCAAAAAAAATGCAAAAAAATGCAATAAAACCCACAAAAAATGCAAAAAAAATGCAAAAAAACCCACAAAAAAATGCAAAAAAACCCACAAAAAAATGCAAAAAAACCCACAAAAAAATGCAAAAAAAATGCAAAAAAACCCACAAAAAAATGCAAAAAAAACACAAAAAAATGCAAAAAACCCCACAAAAAATGCAAAAAAAATGCAAAAAAACCCACAAAAAAATGCAAAAAAAACACAAAAAAATGCAAAAAACCCCACAAAAAATGCAAAAAAATTGCAAAAAACCGCAAAAAAAATGCAAAAAAAATGCAAAAAAAATGCAAAAAAACCCACAAAAAATGCAAAAAAAACCACAAAAAAATGCAAAAAAACCCACAAAAAAATGCAAAAAAAACACAAAAAAATGAAAAAAAAATGCAAAAAAACCCACAAAAAAATGCAAAAAAAACACAAAAAAATGCAAAAAACCCCACAAAAAATGCAAAAAAAATGCAAAAAAAAATGCAAAAAAATCCACAAAAAATGCAAAAAAAAACCCACAAAAAAATGCAAAAAAACCCACAAAAAAATGCAAAAAAACCCACAAAAAATGCAAAAAAAATGCAAAAAAAATGCAAAAAAAATGCAAAAAAACCCACAAAAATGCAAAAAAAAGCAAAAAAAACACAAAAAAAATGCAAAAAAAATGCAAAAAAAACCCACAAAAATGCAAAAAAAAATGCAAAAAAACCCACAAAAAAATGCAAAAAAACCCACAAAAAAATGCAAAAAAAACACAAAAAAATGCAAAAAAAATGCAAAAAAACCCACAAAAAATGCAAAAAAACCCACAAAAAAATGCAAAAAAACCCACAAAAAATGCAAAAAAACACAAAAAAAATGCAAAAAAAATGCAAAAAAACCCACAAAAAATGCAAAAAAAAATGCAAAAAAACCCACAAAAAATGCAAAAAAAATGCAAAAAAACCCCACAAAAAATGCAAAAAAAAATGCAAAAAAACCCACAAAAAATGCAAAAAAAATGCAAAAAAACCCACAAAAAATGCAAAAAAAAATGCAAAAAAACCCAAAAAAAATGCAAAAAAAATGCAAAAAAAATGCAAAAAAAATGCAAAAAAAATGCAAAAAACCCACAAAAATGCAAAAAAAATGCAAAAAAACCCACAAAAAAATGCAAAAAAAATGCAAAAAAAAAATGCAAAAAAAAAGCAAAAAAACCCACAAAAAATGCAAAAAAAATGCAAAAAACCCACAAAAAATGCAAAAAAAAATGCAAAAAAACACAAAAAAAATGCAAAAAAAATGCAAAAAAACCCACAAAAAATGCAAAAAAAAATGCAAAAAAACCCACAAAAAATGCAAAAAAAATGCAAAAAAAATGCAAAAAAACCCACAAAAAATGCAAAAAAATGCAAAAAAACCCACAAAAAAATGCAAAAAAACCCACAAAAAAATGCAAAAAAACCCACAAAAAAATGCAAAAAAAATGCAAAAAAACCCACAAAAAATGCAAAAAAACCCACAAAAAAATGCAAAAAAACCCACAAAAAATGCAAAAAAAATGCAAAAAAACCCACAAAAAATGCAAAAAAAATGCAAAAAAAACCCACAAAAAAATAAAAAAAAAAATGCAAAAAAACACAAAAAAATGCAAAAAAAACACAAAAAAAATGCAAAAAAACCCACAAAAAAATGCAAAAAAAAATGCAAAAAAAAATGCAAAAAAAAGGCAAAAAAACCCACAAAAAATGCAAAAAAAATGCAAAAAAACCCACAAAAAAATGCAAAAAAACCCACAAAAAAATGCAAAAAAACCCACAAAAAAATGCAAAAAAAATGCAAAAAAACCCACAAAAAATGCAAAAAAACCCACAAAAAAATGCAAAAAAACCCACAAAAAAATGCAAAAAAAATGCAAAAAAACCCACAAAAAATGCAAAAAAAATGCAAAAAAAACCCACAAAAAAATTAAAAAAAAAATGCAAAAAAACCCACAAAAAATGCAAAAAAAATGCAAAAAAAACCCACAAAAAAATTAAAAAAAAAATGCAAAAAAACCCACAAAAATGCAAAAAAAAAGCAAAAAAAACACAAAAAAAATGCAAAAAAAATGCAAAAAAACCCACAAAAATGCAAAAAAACCCACAAAAAAATGCAAAAAAACCCACAAAAATGCAAAAAAACCCACAAAAAAATGCAAAAAAACCCACAAAAAAATGCAAAAAAACCCACAAAAAAATGCAAAAAAAATGCAAAAAAACCCACAAAAAATGCAAAAAAACCCACAAAAAAATGCAAAAAAACCCACAAAAAATGCAAAAAAAATGCAAAAAAACCCACAAAAAATGCAAAAAAAATGCAAAAAAAACCCACAAAAAAATAAAAAAAAAAATGCAAAAAAACACAAAAAAATGCAAAAAAAACACAAAAAAAATGCAAAAAAACCCACAAAAAAATGCAAAAAAAAATGCAAAAAAAAATGCAAAAAAAAGGCAAAAAAACCCACAAAAAATGCAAAAAAAATGCAAAAAAACCCACAAAAAAATGCAAAAAAACCCACAAAAAAATGCAAAAAAACCCACAAAAAAATGCAAAAAAAATGCAAAAAAACCCACAAAAAATGCAAAAAAACCCACAAAAAAATGCAAAAAAACCCACAAAAAAATGCAAAAAAAATGCAAAAAAACCCACAAAAAATGCAAAAAAAATGCAAAAAAAACCCACAAAAAAATTAAAAAAAAAATGCAAAAAAACCCACAAAAAATGCAAAAAAAATGCAAAAAAAACCCACAAAAAAATTAAAAAAAAAATGCAAAAAAACCCACAAAAATGCAAAAAAAAAGCAAAAAAAACACAAAAAAAATGCAAAAAAAATGCAAAAAAACCCACAAAAATGCAAAAAAAAATGCAAAAAAACCCACAAAAAAATGCAAAAAAACCCACAAAAAAATGCAAAAAAACCCACAAAAAAATGCAAAAAAAATGCAAAAAAACCCACAAAAAATGCAAAAAAAATGCAAAAAAAAAATGCAAAAAAAAAGCAAAAAAACCCACAAAAAATGCAAAAAAAATGCAAAAAACCCACAAAAAATGCAAAAAAAAATGCAAAAAAACACAAAAAAAATGCAAAAAAAATGCAAAAAAACCCACAAAAAATGCAAAAAAAAATGCAAAAAAACCCACAAAAAATGCAAAAAAAATGCAAAAAAAATGCAAAAAAACCCACAAAAAATGCAAAAAAATGCAAAAAAAACCACAAAAAAATGCAAAAAAACCCACAAAAAAATGCAAAAAAACCCACAAAAAAATGCAAAAAAAATGCAAAAAAACCCACAAAAAATGCAAAAAAACCCACAAAAAAATGCAAAAAAAATGCAAAAAAACCCACAAAAAATGCAAAAAAAATGCAAAAAAAACCCACAAAAAAATAAAAAAAAAAATGCAAAAAAACACAAAAAAATGCAAAAAAAACACAAAAAAAATGCAAAAAAACCCACAAAAAAATGCAAAAAAAAATGCAAAAAAAAATGCAAAAAAAAGGCAAAAAAACCCACAAAAAATGCAAAAAAAATGCAAAAAAACCCACAAAAAATGCAAAAAAAATGCAAAAAAACCCACAAAAAATGCAAAAAAAATGCAAAAAAACCCCACAAAAAATGCAAAAAAAAATGCAAAAAAACCCACAAAAAATGCAAAAAAAATGCAAAAAAACCCACAAAAAATGCAAAAAAAAACCCCAAAAAATGCAAAAAAAATGCAAAAAAAAATGCAAAAAAAATTCAAAAAACCCACAAAAAATGCAAAAAAAATGCAAAAAAAAAGCAAAAAAACCCACAAAAAATGCAAAAAAAATGCAAAAAACCCACAAAAAATGCAAAAAAAAATGCAAAAAAACACAAAAAAAATGCAAAAAAAATGCAAAAAAACCCACAAAAAATGCAAAAAAAATGCAAAAAAACCCACAAAAAATGCAAAAAAAATGCAAAAAAAATGCAAAAAAACCCACAAAAAATGCAAAAAAAATGCAAAAAAAATGCAAAAAAAAATGCAAAAAAACCCACAAAAAATGCAAAAAAACCCACAAAAAAATGCAAAAAAAAATGCAAAAAAACACAAAAAAAATGCAAAAAAATTGCAAAAAAAATGCAAAAAACCCCACAAAAAATGCAAAAAAAATGCAAAAAAACCCACAAAAAAATGCAAAAAAACCCACAAAAAAATGCAAAAAAAACACAAAAAAATGCAAAAAAAATGCAAAAAAACCCACAAAAAATGCAAAAAAAATGCAAAAAAACCCACAAAAAAATGCAAAAAAACCCACAAAAAAATGCAAAAAAACCCACAAAAAAATGCAAAAAAAATGCAAAAAAACCCACAAAAAATGCAAAAAAACCCACAAAAAAATGCAAAAAAAACCCACAAAAAAATGCAAAAAAAATGCAAAAAAACCCACAAAAAATGCAAAAAAAATGCAAAAAAAACCCACAAAAAAATTAAAAAAAAAATGCAAAAAAACCCACAAAAATGCAAAAAAAAAGCAAAAAAAACACAAAAAAAATGCAAAAAAAATGCAAAAAAACCCACAAAAATGCAAAAAAAAATGCAAAAAAACCCACAAAAAAATGCAAAAAAACCCACAAAAAAATGCAAAAAAAACACAAAAAAATGCAAAAAAAATGCAAAAAACCCCACAAAAAATGCAAAAAAACCCACAAAAAAATGCAAAAAAAACCACAAAAAATGCAAAAAAACACAAAAAAAATGCAAAAAAAATGCAAAAAAACCCACAAAAATGCAAAAAAAATGCAAAAAAACCCAAAAAAAACGCAAAAAAAATGCAAAAAAAATGCAAAAAAACCCACAAAAAATGCAAAAAAACCCACAAAAAAATGCAAAAAAACCCACAAAAAAATGCAAAAAAAATGCAAAAAAACCCACAAAAAATGCAAAAAAAATGCAAAAAAAACCCACAAAAAAATTAAAAAAAAAATGCATAAAAACACAAAAAAATGCAAAAAAAACACAAAAAAAAATGCAAAAAAACCCACAAAAAATGCAAAAAAAATGCAAAAAAAACCCACAAAAAATGCAAAAAAACCCACAAAAAAATGCAAAAAAACCCACAAAAAATGCAAAAAAAATGCAAAAAAACCCACAAAAAATGCAAAAAAACCCACAAAAAAATGCAAAAAAACCCACAAAAAAATGCAAAAAAAATGCAAAAAAACCCACAAAAAATGCAAAAAAAATGCAAAAAAAACCCACAAAAAAATTAAAAAAAAAATGCAAAAAAACCCACAAAAATGCAAAAAAAAAGCAAAAAAAACACAAAAAAAATGCAAAAAAAATGCAAAAAAACCCACAAAAATGCAAAAAAAAATGCAAAAAAACCCACAAAAAAATGCAAAAAAACCCACAAAAAAATGCAAAAAAAACACAAAAAAATGCAAAAAAAATGCAAAAAAACCCACAAAAAATGCAAAAAAACCCACAAAAAAATGCAAAAAAACCCACAAAAAATGCAAAAAAACACAAAAAAAATGCAAAAAAAATGCAAAAAAACCCACAAAAAATGCAAAAAAAAATGCAAAAAAACCCACAAAAAATGCAAAAAAAATGCAAAAAAACCCCACAAAAAATGCAAAAAAAAATGCAAAAAAACCCACAAAAAATGCAAAAAAACCCACAAAAAAATGCAAAAAAACCCACAAAAAAATGCAAAAAAAATGCAAAAAAACCCACAAAAAATGCAAAAAAACCCACAAAAAAATGCAAAAAAACCCACAAAAAAATGCAAAAAAAATGCAAAAAAACCCACAAAAAATGCAAAAAAAATGCAAAAAAAACCCACAAAAAAATTTAAAAAAAAATGCAAAAAAACCCACAAAAATGCAAAAAAAAAGCAAAAAAAACACAAAAAAAATGCAAAAAAAATGCAAAAAAACCCACAAAAATGCAAAAAAAAATGCAAAAAAACCCACAAAAAAATGCAAAAAAACCCACAAAAAAATGCAAAAAAAACACAAAAAAATGCAAAAAAAATGCAAAAAACCCCACAAAAAATGCAAAAAAACCCACAAAAAAATGCAAAAAAAACCACAAAAAATGCAAAAAAACACAAAAAAAATGCAAAAAAACTGCAAAAAAACCCACAAAAATGCAAAAAAAAATGCAAAAAACCCAAAAAAAACGCAAAAAAAATGCAAAAAAAATGCAAAAAAACCCACAAAAAATGCAAAAAAAAATGCAAAAAAACCCACAAAAAATGCAAAAAAAATGCAAAAAAAATGCAAAAAAACCCACAAAAAATGCAAAAAAACCCACAAAAAAATGCAAAAAAACCCACAAAAAAATGCAAAAAAAATGCAAAAAAACCCACAAAAAATGCAAAAAAAATGCAAAAAAAACCCACAAAAAAATAAAAAAAAAAATGCATAAAAACACAAAAAAATGCAAAAAAAACACAAAAAAAAATGCAAAAAAACCCACAAAAAAATGCAAAAAAAAATGCAAAAAAAAATGCAAAAAAAGGCAAAAAAACCCACAAAAAATGCAAAAAAAATGCAAAAAACCCACAAAAAATGCAAAAAAATGCAAAAAAAAATGCAAAAAAAATGCAAAAAAAATGCAAAAAAAACCACAAAAAATGCAAAAAAAATGCAAAAAAACCCACAAAAAATGCAAAAAAAATGCAAAAAAAACCCACAAAAAAATGCAAAAAAAAATGCAAAAAAACCCACAAAAAATGCAAAAAAAATGCAAAAAAAATGCAAAAAAAATGCAAAAAAACCCACAAAAAATGCAAAAAAAATGCAAAAAAACCCACAAAAAAATGCAAAAAAAACACAAAAAAATGCAAAAAAAATGCAAAAAACCCACAAAAAAATGCAAAAAAAAATGCAAAAAAACCCACAAAAAATGCAAAAAAACCCACAAAAAAATGCAAAAAAAAATGCAACAAAAACACAAAAAAAATGCAAAAAAATTGCAAAAAAAATGCAAAAAAACCCACAAAAAATGCAAAAAAATGCAAAAAAACCCCACAAAAAATGCAAAAAAAAATGCAAAAAAACCCACAAAAAATGCAAAAAAAATGCAAAAAAACCCACAAAAAATGCAAAAAAAAATGCAAAAAAACCCAAAAAAAATGCAAAAAAAATGCAAAAAAAAATGCAAAAAAAATGCAAAAAACCCACAAAAAATGCAAAAAAAATGCAAAAAAAACCCACAAAAAAATGCAAAAAAAATGCAAAAAAAAAATGCAAAAAAAAACACAAAAAATGCAAAAAAAAATGCAAAAAAAAAGCAAAAAAACCCACAAAAAATGCAAAAAAAATGCAAAAAACCCACAAAAAATGCAAAAAAAAATGCAAAAAAACACAAAAAAAATGCAAAAAAAAATGCAAAAAAAACCCACAAAAAATGCAAAAAAAAATGCAAAAAAACCCACAAAAAATGCAAAAAAAATGCAAAAAAAATGCAAAAAAACCCACAAAAAATGCAAAAAAAATGCAAAAAAACCCACAAAAAAATGCAAAAAAACCCACAAAAAATGCAAAAAAAATGCAAAAAAAACCCACAAAAAAATGCAAAAAAAAATGCAAAAAAACCCACAAAAAATGCAAAAAATGCAAAAAAAATGCAAAAAAAATGCAAAAAAACCACAAAAAATGCAAAAAAAATGCAAAAAAACCCACAAAAAAATGCAAAAAAACCCACAAAAAAATGCAAAAAAACACAAAAAAATGCAAAAAAAATGCAAAAAACCCACAAAAAATGCAAAAAAAATGCAAAAAAACCACAAAAAATGCAAAAAAACCCACAAAAAAATGCAAAAAAAAAAGCAAAAAAACACAAAAAAAATGCAAAAAAATTGCAAAAAAAATGCAAAAAACCCACAAAAAATGCAAAAAAAATGCAAAAAAACCCACAAAAAATGCAAAAAAAATGCAAAAAAAATGCAAAAAAAAATGCAAAAAACCCCACAAAAAATGCAAAAAAAATGCAAAAAAAATGCAAAAAAAACCACAAAAAATGCAAAAAAAATGCAAAAAAATGCAAAAAAAAATGCAAAAAAAACACAAAAAATGCAAAAAAAAATGCAAAAAAAAAGCAAAAAAACCCACAAAAAATGCAAAAAAAATGCAAAAAAACCCACAAAAAAATGCAAAAAAACCCACAAAAAAATGCAAAAAAAACACAAAAAAATGCAAAAAAAATGCAAAAAACCCACAAAAAAATGCAAAAAAAATGAAAAAAAACCCACAAAAAATGCAAAAAACCCCACAAAAAAATGCAAAAAAAAATGCAAAAAAACACAAAAAAATGCAAAAAAATTGCAAAAAAAATGCAAAAAACCCCACAAAAAATGCAAAAAAAATGCAAAAAAATTGCAAAAAACCCCACAAAAAATGCAAAAAAAAATGCAAAAAAAATGCAAAAAAACCCACAAAAAAATGCAAAAAAAACACAAAAAAATGCAAAAAAAATGCAAAAAAACCCACAAAAAATGCAAAAAAACCCACAAAAAAATGCAAAAAAACCCACAAAAAACGCAAAAAAAATGCAAAAAAAATGCAAAAAAAACCACAAAAAATGCAAAAAAAAATGCAAAAAAACCCACAAAAAATGCAAAAAAAATGCAAAAAAAATGCAAAAAAACCCACAAAAAATGCAAAAAAAATGCAAAAAAACCCACAAAAAAATGCAAAAAAAATGCAAAAAAAAAATGCAAAAAAAAACACAAAAAATGCAAAAAAAAATGCAAAAAATGCAAAAAAAATGCAAAAAAACCCACAAAAAATGCAAAAAAAATGCAAAAAAAATGCAAAAAAAATGCAAAAAAAATGCAAAAAAACCCACAAAAAATGCAAAAAAAATGCAAAAAAACCCACAAAAAAATGCAAAAAAACCCACAAAAAAATGCAAAAAAAACACAAAAAAATGCAAAAAAAATGCAAAAAACCCACAAAAAAATGCAAAAAAAATGAAAAAAAACCCACAAAAAATGCAAAAAACCCCACAAAAAAATGCAAAAAAAAATGCAAAAAAACACAAAAAAATGCAAAAAAATTGCAAAAAAAATGCAAAAAACCACACAAAAAATGCAAAAAAAATGCAAAAAAATTGCAAAAAACCCCACAAAAAATGCAAAAAAAAATGCAAAAAAAATGCAAAAAAATGCAAAAAAAACCCACAAAAAATGCAAAAAAAATGCAAAAAAATGCAAAAAAAATGCAAAAAAAATGCAAAAAACCCCACAAAAAATGCAAAAAAAATGCAAAAAAACCCACAAAAAATGCAAAAAAAACACAAAAAAATGCAAAAAAAAATGCAAAAAAACCCACAAAAAAATGCAAAAAAAACCACAAAAAAATGCAAAAAAAACACAAAAAAATGCAAAAAACCCCACAAAAAATGCAAAAAAAATGCAAAAAAATTGCAAAAAACCCCACAAAAAATGCAAAAAAAATGCAAAAAAAATGCAAAAAAACCCACAAAAAATGCAAAAAAACCCACAAAAAAAATGCAAAAAAACCCACAAAAAAATGCAAAAAAAACACAAAAAAATGCAAAAAAAAACACAAAAAAATGAAAAAAAATGAAAAAAAAATGCAAAAAAACCCACAAAAAATGCAAAAAAAACACAAAAAAATGAAAAAAAATGAAAAAAAAATGCAAAAAAACCCACAAAAAATGCAAAAAAACCCACAAAAAAATGCAAAAAAACCCACAAAAAAATGCAAAAAAAACACAAAAAAATGCAAAAAAAATGAAAAAAAAAGCAAAAAAACCCACAAAAAATGCAAAAAAAATGCAAAAAACCCACAAAAAATGCAAAAAAAAATGCAAAAAAACACAAAAAAAATGCAAAAAAAATGCAAAAAAACCCACAAATAATGCAAAAAAAATGCAAAAAAACCCACAAAAAATGCAAAAAAAATGCAAAAAAAATGCAAAAAAAATGCAAAAAAACCCACAAAAAATGCAAAAAAAATGCAAAAAAAATGCAAAAAACCCACAAAAAATGCAAAAAAAATGCAAAAAAACCCACAAAAAAATGCAAAAAAAATGCAAAAAAACCCACAAAAAATGCAAAAAAAATGCAAAAAAAATGCAAAAAAAATGCAAAAAAACCCACAAAAAATGCAAAAAAAATGCAAAAAAAATGCAAAAAACCCACAAAAAATGCAAAAAAAATGCAAAAAAAACCCACAAAAAAATGCAAAAAAAATGCAAAAAAAAAATGCAAAAAAAACCACAAAAAATGCAAAAAAAAATGCAAAAAAAAAGCAAAAAAACCCACAAAAAATGCAAAAAAAATGCAAAAAACCCACAAAAAATGCAAAAAAAAATGCAAAAAAACACAAAAAAAATGCAAAAAAAATGCAAAAAAACCCACAAAAAATGCAAAAAAAAATGCAAAAAAACCCACAAAAAATGCAAAAAAAATGCAAAAAAAATGCAAAAAAAATGCAAAAAAAATGCAAAAAATGCAAAAAAAAATGCAAAAAAACCCACAAAAAAATGCAAAAAAACCCACAAAAAAATGCAAAAAAAATGCAAAAAAAACCCACAAAAAATGCAAAAAAACCCACAAAAAAATGCAAAAAAACCCACAAAAAATGCAAAAAAAATGCAAAAAAACCCACAAAAAATGCAAAAAAAACCCACAAAAAAATGCAAAAAAACCCACAAAAAAATGCAAAAAAAATGCAAAAAAACCCACAAAAAATGCAAAAAAAATGCAAAAAAAACCCACAAAAAAATTAAAAAAAAAATGCAAAAAAACCCACAAAAATGCAAAAAAAAAGCAAAAAAAACACAAAAAAAATGCAAAAAAAATGCAAAAAAACCCACAAAAATGCAAAAAAAAATGCAAAAAAACCCACAAAAAAATGCAAAAAAACCCACAAAAAAATGCAAAAAAAACACAAAAAAATGCAAAAAAAATGCAAAAAAACCCACAAAAAATGCAAAAAAACCCACAAAAAAATGCAAAAAAACCCACAAAAAATGCAAAAAAACACAAAAAAAATGCAAAAAAAATGCAAAAAAACCCACAAAAAATGCAAAAAAAAATGCAAAAAAACCCACAAAAAATGCAAAAAAAATGCAAAAAAACCCCACAAAAAATGCAAAAAAAAATGCAAAAAAACCCACAAAAAATGCAAAAAAACCCACAAAAAAATGCAAAAAAACCCACAAAAAAATGCAAAAAAAATGCAAAAAAACCCACAAAAAATGCAAAAAAACCCACAAAAAAATGCAAAAAAACCCACAAAAAAATGCAAAAAAAATGCAAAAAAACCCACAAAAAATGCAAAAAAAATGCAAAAAAAAACCCACAAAAAAATTAAAAAAAAAATGCAAAAAAACCCACAAAAATGCAAAAAAAAAGCAAAAAAAACACAAAAAAAATGCAAAAAAAATGCAAAAAAACCCACAAAAATGCAAAAAAAAATGCAAAAAAACCCACAAAAAATGCAAAAAAACCCACAAAAAAAATGCAAAAAAAACACAAAAAAATGCAAAAAAAATGCAAAAAACCCCACAAAAAATGCAAAAAAACCCACAAAAAAATGCAAAAAAAACCACAAAAAATGCAAAAAAACACAAAAAAAAATGCAAAAAAAATGCAAAAAAACCCACAAAAATGCAAAAAAAAATGCAAAAAAACCCAAAAAAAAACGCAAAAAAAATGCAAAAAAAATGCAAAAAAACCCACAAAAAATGCAAAAAAAAATGCAAAAAAACCCACAAAAAATGCAAAAAAATGCAAAAAAAATGCAAAAAAACCCACAAAAAATGCAAAAAAACCCACAAAAAAATGCAAAAAAACCCACAAAAAAATGCAAAAAAAATGCAAAAAAACCCACAAAAAATGCAAAAAAAATGCAAAAAAAAACCCACAAAAAAATTAAAAAAAAAATGCATAAAAACACAAAAAAATGCAAAAAAAACACAAAAAAAAATGCAAAAAACCCCACAAAAAAATGCAAAAAAAAATGCAAAAAAAAATGCAAAAAAAGGCAAAAAAACCCACAAAAAATGCAAAAAAAATGCAAAAAACCCACAAAAAATGCAAAAAAATGCAAAAAAAAATGCAAAAAAAATGCAAAAAAAATGCAAAAAAAACCACAAAAAATGCAAAAAAAAATGCAAAAAAACCCACAAAAAATGCAAAAAAAATGCAAAAAAAACCCACAAAAAAATGCAAAAAAAAAATGCAAAAAAACCCACAAAAAATGCAAAAAAAATGCAAAAAAAATGCAAAAAAACCCACAAAAAATGCAAAAAAAATGCAAAAAAACCCACAAAAAAATGCAAAAAAAACACAAAAAAATGCAAAAAAAATGCAAAAAACCCACAAAAAAATGCAAAAAAAAATGCAAAAAAACCCACAAAAAATGCAAAAAAACCCACAAAAAAATGCAAAAAAAAATGCAACAAAAACACAAAAAAAATGCAAAAAAATTGCAAAAAAAATGCAAAAAAACCCACAAAAAATGCAAAAAAATGCAAA